>CANSNZ010000291.1:105000-146139 GCA_947646795.1 Beta lomatogona | reverse complement strand
CTGACCCTTCTGTGTCAACTAGGGATGAAAAGGCAGCTAAAGCCAGTATTGTTTCAAAAAGATGGAGGTACTTGTGGACCAGCTTGGCTGATCTCGAATTTGATTATTGTATAGTCCCAGAATTGTCTAATTGGATATTTCCAAAACCAACTGAATCAATCAAATATATTAATTGGGTTGATCAAGTTGTAAGGACTGCACCAGGGCCAGTTTATCAATAAATTCAGCATTCGATTTGGGTTTTACGCAAGTGATATTAATCCTATTGACAAATGGGTTCGATTTGCATTTTCGAAAAAGAGTCAAGATCTTGAAGCTGGCACCAATTGTTCGGGATTGTTGGAATAGAGGCTCCTACACCCTAGGTTCCGATAGTATAAAGCCCTCATTGCTTGATTGTGCCATCAAATCACTTGCATCTTTGCATTTTGGTAGATGTTCAAGTAAGGTGGAGTTTTTCGAAGTTCTATAACAAGTTAGAGTGCCACCATTTTGGAACGGCTTCATGTGGAATATCTTTTCCTAAAAAGTGAAGTTCCAACTTGAAGGTGTCATCTTACAAATTGAAACGATTATATCTGTACAATTGTGTAGATGAACTTGAGATCGATGCTGCAAATGTTAGATATTTGAATTATTGTGGTGGGTGCCGGTTCAATAATGTCCCAGCACTCGTTGAAGAAAATATACAAGGATTATGTTGTGTTGACTCAGTTCCAATATGTCAGAAAATTGCATGCTTCGCTATGCAGCTCTCCAGATTTGCTTTCGATGTCGACCTGGTTACTTGTAAGGAAACTACTGTTTATGTTAATATTGTGCCTTCTGAAGGGTCTTCCACGTTTCAGCAACTTGGAACACCTGGGTGATGTGTGGCTATCAACTCATGGTTGGCCTTACTAGTATTACAAGATTACTTGCGCATGCCCAGTGGTGCGTCAATTCAAGATGGCGGTAATTTCATCTACCCTTTCAAATCCAGAATATATATATATATATATATATATATATATATATATATATATATATATATATATATACACACTTCGTATATTTTTTGTACAATTTGTTTCCATTTTGAATTTAATCAATTGAAAACTCGGCATCTTTACATATCTATAAATAATGATTGTTATAATTAACTATGAAACGATTATCAAGTGAACTAGTTGAGGCTAGACTTTTGCGTGGATTTGACCCTTTCTTCGTTCACAAAAGACAAGACATATTATTATCCACTGTATGCAAAAGGAGGAGGAGGCGGAAGAGTCGATGGAACTTCAAAATAAGGCATTGCCAAGTCGAGGATGTTTGAATATATTGGATTTAAGGGAAGTGAAGATGATGTAAAGGCGATTCTTGGCATTACGGATATGGCCACCCAGCTTGATACTTTTATATGCCGTCCGTCTACGAACGATAAGACGATGTATCCGGTTTATCTCGGCCTCGCGCATAAGTTTGAAAAATACTTTGCACCCAAAGTTAATAATTATGTCATCGATTAAGTTTTGTTTCGGGTCATGTTTATTACAAATTTCTAGGTACACCCGATAGTATTCAGAAAATAGATATAGGTATCCCTTCTAGCATAATTTGATCATTTCACATTAGATTAGCAAGATGTGAAACGAGCCATTTACATGAGAGGGTAGTACCTAGTCTTAGGTATTCTGAGTGTACCATCGAGATCCTCCATGTTAATATATTGTTGCAATTTATTAGTAATTGAATTGTAATTTTAGTTATTACATTGGTATTAGTTTTATGTTATCTTGATTTTATGTTACTATCTTGTATTATTGTCCAACTAGATGTATTAATATTGTTCATCCTGTATATTTATTTTTTTGTTTGACAAATAAAGCTTTGTATGCTATACGTTTTGTTCCAATTCTATTACTTTTATTTTTATTTCACTCGAAGATGCTTTGCTTTCAAAAAAATTTAACTCCATTGTATTTTTTGAATAGAAGATAATTCCCGCATTTATTCTCATTCCGACCAAACAGATATAAGTTTATATGGAGTTGGGATTAACATTCTTATTCCCACATTGCCACATCCAAACTCTCAAATACAAAACGGCAACGAAATGGTTGAAAAAATGTCATATCTATTTCCCCAAGAGTTTTTAAAACCCATACCTTTTGAAATTAGGATGGGTGGGAATGAGAATTAGCGGGTGTGAATTCATAAGATATTCTCTATTGGTGTTGGAATATATTGGGTAAAAAAGACAAATTTACAATTTACCTTTAAATGTATCTCCTTTACTTTACGTTTATTAAGGGTTAAATAGTCAATATAATCGGTTTTTATTCCGAACACCTTAAATACCACATGTCCACATCCCCTAGGTAATAAGATGTTAGAAATAGAGGTTAATTATTTCAAGTCCATTCCAACATTTATTTTTAATTCCCACCAAACAAACACAAGTTTATGTGGAATTGGGATTAAAATTCTCATTCCCACATTCAAATTTTCATATATCAAACGCCCCATAAAGCCAACATGGGCTTCAAAATCATAAGATCACTAATCAAACATTAAGTATAAGTTTATACCTTTTTTCACCTATAGCTATACCTAATTTATACGAACCAAACACCCCTAATAACCTATCTCTAATCTAGCAATATGTCTCATAGGTCCTATTTAGAAAGCAAGCCCATGAGGTCATTTATACTTGTATATCAAGTCCAATAAAGCAGCCCATATGAGTTGCAGCCGAATGCACTAAGGATGTCAATGAGCCAATAGACTCAACATCTTGTGAACAAGTTCGGCCAATACTTGGTCAAAACTCGTTCAAATATAGATAAACAAGTCCGAACAAAATTTACAAGCTCGATTAATAAACAAGCCTTACTCAAACAACTTTGCGAGCAACTCGTTTAAGTTCTTTTTATAAGCTCATTCATAATCTCATAGAACTCGTTTAAAGCTCGTTCAAACTCAAGTTTTAAATGAACATTACAATTTTTTTAATAGGTACAAGTATAATTCATTCATTTATAAAAATTATCATAACATAAGCTATCTTTTAGGCTAGAATTGATTGTCTTTTTCTACTCTCGCCTAAAGTTAGCATCTAGATAATTGAAAAATAGCTCGTTAAGGCTCGTTTATACATAAGCTTGTTTATGTTTTATTGTGCTTACCTTGAGCTCGATCTCAAAATTAAATGAGCAAGCTCGAGCCGCACTTGAATAATGAAAATTTAAACAAGCCAAGTTCCAACAAGAATTTATCTCTAAATACACATAACAACATCTTTTTCCCCTTGAAATTTTAGTCAATAATTATTTGACTAATTTTATTCAAATTCAATCCTTCCTAATTAAATATTATTTTGAGATACTATATGATATTAACTTGTTGAAAGTTATCAGTTATGAAATAAATGTTAACGTTTGGAAAAATTTCTTGTGGGCGAAAAGATCTGTAAGTATATTCCTAAATATACTCGTACATGGCTTAGAAACCACAATCAAGAGTTTGTTGTCATTTAATATTTTAGAAATAATTAAATAAACCAACATCAAAAGGTTAAAAATAAAAGTTGAACAAGATTGTTGGTAATTCTTGTACGATGATCTATGTATTTAGTGTTTGGAGATAATAATTAGGAATAATGCATTTATTTTGGGAAAAAAATTTGGAATAGTATATTATAACATATGTAGAGACCAATTGATATCTCATGGGAAGCTAGCAATTTGACTAAACTTAATATATAAAAGATATTATATGCATATACTAAAACAAGATTAAGATACTTTCAAAGAAGAAAAAGATAAGATTAAAAAAGAAAAAAGGCTAAAGATTTTTTTCATGATCAAAATGAGATATCACATAAAAGAAAATTTGATGAATTTTTAGTCAAGCCGTACTGCTTTACAATTAGGATAAAAGGTTTGCTATAATTACGAGCAGATCCTTTACAGGTAAACATTTTTTTTTATAAACCTACTAGCTAGGATAAAAATGAAACGATTTCATTGCTTTTTCTAAACAGTCTCAGATGGACTCTTCGACGTATCTTTTAACACTTGCTTCTGCATTAGCCTTCGCCACAAGTTTGAATTCCTCAAAAGCAGAGATTTGGGCCTTCTCACCGGTTTTCAGAATCTTCTGCTGCAGGGCACGACCAAAAGAAAAGGAAAGTTTCCAAGCCTCTGATCTTGGTTAAATATGTTAAGCAACCTTGTACAATCTTTTTGCTAACTTTGCCGAGATAAAAAAAACAACTTTGACTTCAAGAGGGACCGAAAACCGCAACACATTTAAGGTATGATTTGAAATCTGCTCCAAGTCTTGTTCAAATTGTAATCCAGGAACTACAAAGCCCAGTTTGAGTAGGGTAGAGGAAAGAAGGATGTGCTTTGATTTCAGGAGATCAAAGATGAAAATCAACACTTGAGTAGTAAAGTCAGCTTCTGTTTGTATATCAGTTGTGTCATCAATGATAATCTCCGGAGTCAAAACTGGAACTAAACCCATTGCCTGACATGAAGCAGCAAAATCAACTATAACCTCAGCCACGATATCATATTTCTTCCCCACACCAATCTCTACATGGATTTCTGCAAATTTAATGCCTTCCTCAAAATATCTTAATCCACTCTCTTTGAATTTTTTAACACTATTCCCCAAACTTTCCAACAAAGCCATATCTTTTCCGCCTCACTTCCATAATCCATTTTCTTTGAATCATTGTCTGCTTGCACTGTAAGGCCACATAAAATGCCATACTCTTCCATGCGGGACGAACGCCGCCCCATCCCTCCGCTCGATCTCACCAATCGTTTGCTCATATATAACCACACCACATCTAACAAAGAACTCTCTCAACAATTTTTTTGCAAGCCTTTTTAGATTTTTTTAGTTGTCGACTCGGCAAAGAGAGAAGACTCCCTTGCCATGGGTGGAAAGAGAAGAGGCAACTTTGTCGAGATCATCTGAAAAGGAGAGAGAACAGAGAATATAATACTAGATAAAAGAGGAACTGATAAGTTATTTTTAACAAGAACAAAAACTTTGTCAATGAAGACAACTATAATAGCTAGATTGACTATTCCTAATATTGCCTTGTTTTAAAATAATGAATAATACTTCATAATTCTCAAGTTTCCACTGCAATTTTTCTGACTTTTTGTTGCTACACAGTAGCAATTCCTAATGTAGCCACAAGTTACATTTATTTCACATAGCTAGTGGCATTTACGTTAATATAATGAACAGTGACCTAACGTTAGATAAACAACAGTTGAGGAGTTTTATAACGGGAAAACGGCCCTCCCTCTGCAGCGAGACCCCGTTATAGCATATGCCCTTTCACAAAAAACATGTGGCAGCGAGTTCTATGAGCGTCAGGGAACGCTAATTCATGGAAACCTTATAGCCTGTTCAGATCAAATCGGGTATGTGGTCTCCTTTTAATATGTTATACTCCTACTCATACACCATATTTGAACTGCAAATTCACATAATATGCGATATCCTATTAATCTGTAACCGTAATTGTGCAGTCGATCTTTACTCGCTATACAGCAAACCTCCAGTTGAGTGCACAAGTCCAGCTTGCCCACTATCGATTTTGAAAAAAGCTCGATGATTGCTAGCCAGCCAAACACTTACGCTGAATTGTCTAGTAAATGCTCAATTGCCCTCTGACAGTACTTCGCCCAAGAAAAATAGAACTTCAATATCTTCTCTCTCCTAACCTCAAATCCAGCTACTCTTTTTTTTTTTTTTAAAAAAAAAAAGGAATAAAATGCCATTAAGTACCCACCTGACGGAAAGCCAAAAAGGGGGAAAAACAGAGATCAATTACAAAGCCAGGCCGAGAAAGAAAACTAACAGCAAGTAGAACTTAGTCCAAAAGAAATAACATAAATGGGAAAAGATAGCATTCTTCATAACCCAAAGTGAACTAACAACAAACCCTGACTGCATCCAAATCCAGCTACTCATTCAATCAAAATAAGTTAAGTCTCATTTACTAAACACTAAACAGTACTGCGTTTTGGAAACAAACGGCAAAGATAACTAATGCGAAAACAATAAGTCGGTGTGCAATGACATTTATACCCGTAGCTATGCGAAATAAATGTTACTTGTTGCTACATTACGATTTGCCCGCTACATAGTTTACAACTCAACATTTCCTAATCCATCCAACTTGATGCTCAATCTTCGAGATAAGTACGCCAATTGCAAAAAAATTAAGGTGGTAGTTGTTTCTAAAAAGTGTCTTTTACATGGTAGTTTACAACAAATCCTAATGGATAATACTTCATAATTCTCAAGCTTTCACCACCATAATTCACAACCACTAATTAATATTTCCATGAATCACAACCACTAATTAATATTTCCACGAATCACAACCACTCATTGATATTTCCATGAATCACAACCATAGCTTCCATAATTCACAACCATAGCTTCCATAATTCACAACCACTAACTAATATTTCCATGAATCGCACAACAAAACACTTGAACAAACAATAGAAGATAACAATCACATGCTAAAAACCAACTATTGCACAAGTAAAACAGAGACAAAGATGATGATGATGATGATAACAAAAGAAAGAGAAGAAACACATGCATTGCAATTGCATACCTGGTAAAGGGCAGTGAATGGGTTCAGGATTGACCGCAAACCCAGCTCCATGTCGACGACTACCAGCACGAAGGATCTTGACAATGTCATTGTCACTCAGATACGATGGAACCCTAATCTCGTCCCCGGTCCAGAAATGGTATGATCTCAAAAGAGTGGCATTCTTGATTTGTCCGTGACTGTCAATTATCAGACTGTCCGAGATGGTTCCGTCTTTCCTGGCGATTCCCTGGTTGCATGTGATCTACTTGTTGGCTACTTTGGATTGATTTTTATTCAAGTAATTCTACTAATTGTTTTTAAGCTATATTTATTTCAAAAAAGTGTAAGCTAATATTCACATCAATTCTTATTGTTCGAAAGATCATCGTTATATTCCGTAGGTACTTCTTATATATCTTAGAGGTACTTCGTATGTGGATAGTTTGTCATCGGTGGTGGTAATGGAGGAGAGAGAACTCAATTTTTTTTTACACATTTGTTTATGATCAACGTCGTTTTTGTTGGAGTATATGAATTGTTATTTATATGATGTTGAAATTGTTGAGGGAGTCTACTCTAACTCTTGTATAATTGTGTTGGTTTGTCTAAGATGCCAAAAGATGGTTGCATATTGGCGTAGAATATTGGTGGAAATATTGCATAGTGAGGTGTTTATTTGACAGCTATTGTATGTTGGTGTGCTAACTGTAGACACTAAAAATTTATTAGTGTTTTACAATTAAAATGAATTAATTATTATTGAGCTAAAATAAATATAATTAGCCCATTTTAATTAATTTAGCCTACTCAAATAAGATACCCAAATTAAATTAAACAGATATAATTGGTGTTCTGAAATATTTGGGCTAGCCCATATAACTAGTTCAAATAAGATGGTTAAATGGCAAAAGATAAAAACGACTTCTAAGTCATTAAACGGGCCCAACCCATAAACTACCCAAGTCCATGAGAGGAGCTTCATTCCCTATAAATAGACCTCTTCTCCTTCAGTTGAGGGGACCAGAAAATCATTTTTCTCAAGAGCTCATAAAATTCTCTTGGAATTCTCTCTGTAAATAATCAACAAGCACATCAAATCCGTGTCGATTGTTCAGATACACTCAAACATATTCGACTGATATTCAAGCTTTTGTCAGCCCTCATTTGAATACACTCAAACTCAGGTTGACGTTTGTCAACGTCATCCCACATTCAAACTCAGGTTGACGTTGACAATACGTCACTCTACACTCAACTCCACGTAGACATCAACACGTGTCACTCTCACCAAGGAACGTAATCAAAGGACTTAGTTTATTTTTATTATAAACCTGTTTACGAAGATTGTACTTATTACATTTATTGAAATATAAATTATTTGTTACTTTGTTGCCTATCTTATTTATTTTGACTCGAAATTTGTGTAAACATATTTTGGCACGCTCTAAGTGGGACCATCTCTACCTCTCATCTCTGTTCCGTTACAAACAACAAATCTGAGAAATGACATCGAGGAAGAACATTTTTCGATCTGCTGAATACGTTGCTGACACCCCGCGAAAATCTATAACATTAGGAGGCTTTATGGAAGACATGAGTCTTGGTTTTCACACCAAAAGAATGAAGAAAGATGTTGTCACCGCTTTGTTATGATGACCTCGCTTAAAACAAATTGAGGAACAACTTGTTGAAATGAACATCTTACTCCGAAATTGATGAAGGACTGAGAGGAAAAGGATGCTCGGATCGTACTCCAAAACGAGCAAATTGCTGCTCTCAATGTGCAACTTAGTGGAATCCCAAGTGACGCATCATCAAGCCGAGGTGGTGATGAAAGTGACGACGAGAGTGGTGACAACCCTCACCGTCCACCAACAGCTCGACAATTCAAATTGTTGATAGCTCGTGCTGTCAAGAATCAACTTGGGGAAAGCTCTCATGGAAGTCATCACTATATAAAGCCTTATACCAAGAGAATTGACAAGTTGCAGATGCCTTTTGGCTACCATCCCCCAAAATTTCAACAATTCAATGGGAAAGGAAATCCTAAGCAACACATTGCTCACTTTGTAGAAACATGCAACAATGCTGGTACCACGGACGATTTTCTCGTCAAACTATTTGTACGTTCTCTTAAAGGGATGGCCTTTGATTGGTACACAGATCTACCCTCACAATCCATCAATAGTTGGGATCAAATGGAGGCAGAGTTCCTAAACAGGTTATATAGCACTCGACGTATTGTCAGCATGGTTCAGTTGACTACGACTCACCAATGGAATGATGAGCCCGTCATTGACTACATTAATCGTTGGCGTGCTTTCAGCTTGCAATGTAAAGATCATTTGTCATAAACTTCTGCAGTCGAAATGTGCATCCAAGGAATGCATTGGGATTTGACCTACATCTTGCAAGGGATCAAACCCAAAACATTTCAAGAACTAGCAAGTAAAGCGTACGACATGGAGCTTACAATTGCTTTCATGAAAATGAATCAGACTCATCTGACGCATCAATAGAGGATCCGTCGACTGCATGCCGAACAAAATTATTCTAAGTGAAATACCTAGGGTGCATGGAAACAAAATCTCATGGATACAAACAAAAGAAATTCTCCTAAGCAAGAGGGTAAACTGCAAGTCAAAAATTCTAACTCCTAAGCAAGAGTATAAACTGCATGCCGAACAAAACAAAAGAAAACTCCTAAGCAAGAGTATAAACGACACATAAAAAAAAACTATCTCCCAAGCAAGAGTCTAAACTGCACACGGAAAATTCTAATTCCCAAGCAAGAGTCTAAACAAAGACACGAAAAAAACTATCTCCCAAGCAAGAGTCTAAACTACACACGGAAAATTCTAACTCCCAAGCAAGAGTATAAACGCACGCGAAAAAAAAAATCTAACTCCCAAGCAAGAGTCTAAACCGCACACGGAAAATTCTAACTCTCAAGCAAGAGTATAAATTGAACACCAACAAAAAATTCTAAGTCCTAAGCAAGAGTATAAACTGCCACCACTAAAAATAAAAATTCTAACTCCCAAGCAAGAGTCTAAACAGCACACCAAAAAATTCTAACTCCTAAGCACGAGTCTAAACTGCACATCAAAAAAAAAAATTCTAACTCCTAAGCAAGAGTCTAAACTGCAAGCAAACGAAAAACGGAACTCATAAGCAAAAGTATAAACTGCCACCAAAAAAAAAATTCTAACTCATAAGCAAGAGTTTAAACTACACACACACAAAAATGCAATACTCCTAACCCGCAAGAGTCTAAACTGTGAACGGCAAAACAAAAAATTTACAGTCATTGTAGCACTCCTGATCAACAAGAGCAATGTAGGGGTGTTTATCATCATTGAATTCTTTAATGAACACCATCTCAAAAAAAAAAAAAAAAAATAGAAAAGAATGAGTAACAGAGAATAAAAAAAAGTAAAAAGTCAAATGTCTATTACATGATCGTCGCCAATGATTGTTTTCGAACACACTTCCAAAAGTGTCATCTTTAGTTGCTAGGATAAGCACAATTAGCAACTGGCCTAACAACTCCGATGGATCATCACTGACCCATCATGATGAACACTCAAGTAGTGGACTTGATTATCTTCGAACACACTCCAAAAGTGTCATCTTTAGTTGATAGGATAAGCAACAATTAGCAACTGGCCTAACAACTCCGATGGATCATCGCTGACCCATCGTGATGAACACTCAAGTAGTGGACTTGATTGTCTTCCAACACACTCCAAAAGTGTCATCTTTAGTTGATAGGATAAGCAACAATTAGCAACTGGCCTAACAACTCCGATGGATCATCGCTGACCCATCGCGATGAACACTCAAGTAGTGGACTTGATTGTCTTCGAACACACTCCAAAAGTGTCATCTTTAGTTGCTAGGATAAGCAAAATTAGCAACTGGCCTAACAACTTCGATGGATCATCGTTGATCCATCGCGATGAACACTCAAGTAGTGGACTTGATTGTCTTCCGATGGCAAGTGTCGAAAAAATTTGTCACCTGCAAAACGTCACAAATAACACTTGCACAAAAAAAAATGTTGTACAAAAACATAGGACTCAAGGGGGTGTAACAAAAATCTTCACCTCACTAGTCTTGAGTTTCTGGTGATATTACCACCGCAAATCTAGAAGTTCGGGATCTCACAAAATCCGATGTACCGTAAATCGAACAAAGTATGTAAAAATATATATTGTTGGTAAAAGAAAATAAAATTCAAGACAAATTGTAACACCCCCGTAATTTTCACTCTTTATTTTTTTTTTGTGTTTGTTTACATTAAAATGATATTTTTCGTAAATATAAATAATTTATTATTTAGATTATTTTGGAACGTGTTGTGAAAACGTGTATATATATATATATATGTTGTGATATATATATATATATATATATATATATATATATATATATATATATATATATATTTATTTATTTTAAGTTGTTAGTCATTTATTTTAAAGGTTATATTAATTTCGTTATTTGTTTAGGCGTTGAGGATGTTGTTTTGTCGCGTAGCGCTTTTGTAACGTTGTTGGACCGACTTGGGTGATGAAATGTTGCATCACATGTGGCGTGCTAATGTGTTTATTATATTTATAATTATAATATAATTCATTAGAGTTATTTTCATTATTAAGTATTTTCAAAGTTTAGGCGCGATTTAGGAATTTATCGATTTATCGCGTGACGGACTTTTGATGCATGGACCTTTGATGACTTGGGCTGAAATCTTCTTGGTGTACTTGGGCTTGGACAACCGGCTATGGGGAGGGAGAAGGAAGAAGTTTCTCTTCTTTTATTTCATTTCTTTTAATTGATGACTCTTGGTAGATTGTAACCCCCATAACTCCCCCTAATCATTCTCCTAAAGCCTTCATTTTTCCTTGCCATAAAATTCTGATTTTTATTAAAAGAGGTTCAGCATCATTTGCATTTAACCCTCACTGTTTTCAAGAAAAGAAAGAGAGAAAAGGAAGAGGAAAAGAATAGAAAGTTTCAACCCGGTTTTTCCTGTCACACCTTCACGAAAATAACCGTAGACGGATATCTAACCGTTGTATCGTCTTCAAATTTGGACAGAACGTTTATAACATCTTGTTCTACACTCTGACCAGAGCGATTTAGAATTTGAGCTTTGGATCACCGGGAATCATGGTCGGAACAAAGCAGTGTGAAATGAGATTTTTCAACGTTCAAGAAGAAAATGCCTAGTGACTGGTTGTTTCAATTCTCTTTCGTTGTGCCTTGGGGTTAGAAGAGGAATTGGATTGTATGCGTAGCTCTTAACTATCTCTTTAGACTTAGCTCTCCTCCCGACGTTCCAGGTAACTAGTAGTTATCTTAGAACCATAATGATTAGGGTATTATTCGGTATTAGATTTTTACGCTAGGAATTATTTAAAATACTTTTTGAATGAAATTATTGACGAAATTTGACATGAATATACTTGATACATGCTGTGTGAGTACTGTAAAGAGAAAAATAATTTTCGTATGATTTTTGGTATTTATTTGATTTAATTGATGTTTTGTGCGTTTTTGGCTAAATTGCATAATAATTATTAAACGAATGTTACAATTTCTGAAATTATTTTTCTTAGATCATGTTATATGCGTAATATGGATTCCATGCCTTAGAATAATTTTTTCCTACTGTGTACTTGTTTATTTAGTTGATATATCGGTTTTTACAATTTCGTTTCTGTCGGTATATAAATCATGGAAATTATTTCTAGAGGCCGAAAAATTCATTCTTTGGATATTATGTATGTACGTGAGTTTATTCATGTTGTATAATTTTTTGGTAATTTTTGGGCGTTTATTTATATTTTTAGTTATTATATTGGCTTTATTGAGTAATCGTATATTAACTTTTAAAATTACTTTTAAAGTCCGAAAATTATAAATAAAAATTGTACCATGTCAGTAGAGCCATTAGGGTCGTATGATAATTTTTATGATTTTACTGCTCGAACTTAATAGTTTAATAATTATTATTTGGTTTTTGTTGTGAAATTGATGATACTCTTTTAAATTATTTGAGAACTTGTTAATCGAAATAATTTGTAATTTATTATGTTCTGGGTTGCTGATGTTTAGTAGGTTGCAGTAAGTATTATTCAGCATCCTTATGTTTATGTGTGATTTATGAAAGAAAATGATTAATTGTTACTACTCTTTTAATGAATAAGTTTTGGAGTTAATTGGTGATGTATGTTTGATTGAATTGTTGGTGCTGTAAAAAATTAGTTTAATATCATTGTTGATGTTTAGAGATGTTCAAGTGTTTATTGTGGGAAACATTTGTTGGAAATTTGTAAGTTATTAATTTTGGGGAATTGTGAAGAGTTGTTTTGATGAATTATGGGTATAAAGCTAGGGTGACATCCCTTTTTGATGAATATTTTTAAGATGAATGATACTTTAATGATATGCATGATTTTATTTTGAGATAAGAATATCCGGTGGGATAGATGTAGTCCCCGGTGAAGAACATGCCAACCACCTGGTTTGCGAACTAGGGGTACACCTCGGGTTAATTGTTGTCGTCCGAGAGGTCGGGGAGTTCGCGTGTTCTACCCCGCATCGGGAGTTTGGCCATTCTTAGACACGGGCGAGTGGGGAACGTAAGCCCATAGACTGACTTGGAGATTGCGATTTGACAAACCTTAGGAAGTGAATTGCGATTCACCGGCGTTCGGTTTCTGACTCAATAACTTGTTGTATTCTTGATTTATTATTATTTATGTATTCTAGATTTTATTCACTCACTATATCTTGTTTATTTTTTATTGATGATCACTTGTATTACCTATGAGCTTTATGGTTTTTAGATGCATGTTATTGTTATAATGATTGTATGATTTCCTTTCTTATTAATCTATTTCTGAATCGGACTTTGATTGCTTTTGTTCTTGGAGAACTGCTAGTTACTCCCCACTGATTGTGGATATTTGTTGTATATTTTGCAGGTTTTGTTGATGGGGATTTTCTTTGATTTTGGGCTCGGGTTGAGATGCGAGAAATAATCTATTAGGGGTTTTAGTTCTAGACTTCTCTTTAGTTTGAGATAGTTTTCTCATTTCGATTTTAATCTAAGTAATTAATTTACTTATAGTACTTACTTATGTTTGTTTTTATCACTTAGTTATTTAAACACTATTCTTAGTAGTAGTGGCATTCCCGAAGACGATGTTTCCGCCATCGTCCTATTAATACTATTATTATTTCTTTCTTTTCCGCTTTGAAATTCTGCGGTGTTACACAAATAACCAACAGAAACAAAAAAAAAAAAAAGATGCATGGTACTGATCATACGAGATGCCAAGGAAAGCGAATAAAAAAAAGAAAACAAAAAAAAAAAAGAAAAAAAGAAAAAGAAAAGAGAAACAAAATCAAAAGCAATTGTGGTGCACTAATCATAGGGCTGGGCTACGGTTAATCTTGCGACTAACATGAATCATGATATTCAAAAGAATTCATGGTAAGTCGAACATAATAAATTAGAAAAACAAGGGGAAGAGAGAAGAAAGCAGTAGAACATGCCTGGGAGTTCTAAAATTATCAAGTTTAATACTTGAGGGAAAAAATATTTAAAGTAAATTCATGATCTATGATGTAGCAGCTACGGTGATATACATACAAACCATCAAGCACCCCATGTGATATCATCATCATCACAACAGAAAAAAAAAGAAAAAAAAATGGAAGTGTACCTCTTGATGTGGGGGTCGAAGGAAATTGTCGTCGATGGAAGGATGATACATTGTCTCCAAGTAACTGTATTTATACACTTTGGTCAAGAAAAAAAAACACCTAATACTTATTCGATTGGGATTATTTTTCCAAGTCCAAGCCAGAGTTATAGGTAGTTCATGACTCTAGGCAACAAATCTTAGCTGCACGGTCATTGAGACCTGATTGCTAAACCAAACTCAAATTCGAGACCTTGTCACGATTAAACACTCCAATTCGTGTACGTGACACTGTCTCGAGGGGGCAATTTGTAGACACTAAAAATTTATTAGTGTTTTACAATTAAAATGAATTAATTATTATTGAGCTAAAATAAATATAATTAGCCCAATTTAATTAATTTAGCCTACTCAAATAAGATATACAAATTAAATTAAATATATATAATTTGGGTTCTAAAATATTTGGGCTAGCCTATATAACTAGTCCAAATAAGATGGTCAAATGGCAAAGGTAAAAACGACTTCCAAGTCATAAAACGGGCCCAAACCCATAAACTACCAAGTCCATGAGGGGAGCTCCATTCCCTATAAATAGACCTCTTCTCCTTCAGTTGAGGGGACCAGAAAATCATTATTCTCAAGAGCTCATAAAATTCTCTTGGAATTCTCTCTGCAAATAGTCAACAAGCACATTAAATCCGCCCCGACTGTTCAGATACACTCAAACACATTCGACTGAGATTCAAGCTTTTGTCAGCCCTCATTTGAATATACTCAAACTCAAGTTGACGTTTGTCAACGTCATCCCACATTCAAACTCAGGTTGACGTTGACAAAACGTTACTCTACACTCAACTCCACGTCGATATCAACACGTGTCACTCTCCAGCTGCGGAACAGAATCAGAGGACTTAGTTTATTTTTATTATAAACTGTTTACAGAGATTGTACTCAATATATTTATTGAAATATAAATTCTTTGTTACTTTGTTTCTTGTCTTATTTATTTTGACTCGAAATTTGTGTATACACTAACATCTAAGCAGAGCCCAATTATGTGGAGTTACGTCCAACCCATTTAAATTGGCTTACACTAGCAAGATACAAAGCATTTATACAACTATAGTGTATTAGGGGCACTAAGCATTAGGTGCTCGTCTTTACATTTTTTGTACATATTATATTTTGTATATTTGAGCAAAAAAAAAAATGTATTTGGGACCACATTGCTCTATGTGCTACATGGAGCACCATGCAAGGTATGACCTTTGAATAAATTTCACAAATTTGGCTTTGTTCATAAGAGTTTCTTCATAAGACTCATGAGCTCTTAGATCCACATTAAACAAAATTTCATTTGATAATTTATTTTTGCATACTTCCTCTGTTATGAAATAAATAAAATATTTTTCTCAAAAAAATTTCATATAAAAGTGACAAAAGTTTCATGTGAGATCTTGTCAGATTTAGTCTCAACATATATTTTTTCAAATATTTACTTTTTGTAATTTCCACTCGTTTGTTATTAAAGATATTAATGATCAAATTAGTTCTCTATAGTCTAGATGTACTTCTCGTATACCCTAGAGGTACTTTTCATATAGCCTAAATGTACTTATCGTAAAGCCTAGAGGTACTTCTCCTATAGAGTAGAGGTACTTGTATACCTTAGAGGTATTTCTCGTATAGCGTAGAGGTACTTCAAGTATACATTAGAGGTACTTCTCCTATAGAGTAGAGGTACTTCTTGTATACCTTAGTGGTACTTCTCGTGAAGCCTAGAGGTACTTCTCGTACACCTTAGAGGTACTTGTCGTATAGCCTAGAGGTACTTCTCGTGAAGACTAGAGGTACTTCTTGTATATCTATAGAAAAATAAATAAATAATAATAAAAATAAATATCTTAGAGGTAATTTATTTTTGCATACTTCCTTGGTTATGAAATAAATAAAATATTTTTCTCAAAAAAACTCTCACATAAAAGTGACAAATATTTCATGTGAGATCTTGTTAGATTTAGTCTCAACATATATTTTTTTCAAATATTTACTTTTTGTAATTTCCACTCGTTTGTTACTAAAGATATTAATGATCAAAATTAGTTCTCCTATGGTCTAGATG
This sequence comes from Beta lomatogona, assembly GCA_947646795.1. Classification (NCBI taxonomy): domain Eukaryota; kingdom Viridiplantae; phylum Streptophyta; class Magnoliopsida; order Caryophyllales; family Amaranthaceae; genus Beta; species Beta lomatogona. The sequence goes on along the minus strand of CANSNZ010000291.1, from coordinate 129,671 downwards.
TACTTCTCGTATACCCTAGAGGTACTTCTCGTATAGCCTAGAGGTACTTCTCGTGAAGACTAGAGGTACTTCTCGTATATCTTTAGAAAAATAAATAAATAAATAATTAAAATAAAAAATAAATAATAATAATAAAAATCTTAGAGGTAATTTATTTTTGCATACTTCCTTTGTCATGAAATAAATAATTTTTTTTTTCTCAAAAAACTCTCACATAAAAGTGACAAACGTTTCATGTGAGATCTTGTTAGATTTAGTCTCAACATATATTTTTTCATATATTAACTTTTTGTAATTTCCACTCGTTTGTTACCAAAGATATTAATAATCAAAATTAGTTCTCCTATAGTCTAGATGTACTTCTCGTATACCCTAGAGGTACTTCTTTTATAGCCTAGAGGTACTTCTCGTGAAGCTTAGAGGTACTTCTCTATCGAGTAGAGGTACTTCTTGTATACCTTAGAGGTATTTCTCGGATAGCGTAGAGGTACTTCTCGTATACATTAGAGGTACTTCTCCTATAGAATAGAGGTACTTCTTGTATACCTTGGAGGTACTTCTCGTGAAGCCTAGAGGTACTTCTCGTATACCATAGAGGTACTTCTCGGATAGCTTAGAGGTACTTCTCGTGAAGCCTAGAGGTACTTCTTGTATATCTTTTGAAAAATAAATAAAATTAATAAAAAATAATAATAATAATAAAAATCTTTGAGGTTATTTATTTTTGTACTTCCTCTTTTATGAAATAAATAAAATATTTTCCTCAAAAAACTCTCACATAAAAGTGACAAATGTTTCATGTGAGTTCTCGTTAGATTTAGTCTCAACATATATTTTTTCAAATATTTACTTTTTGTAATTTCCACTCGTTTGTTACTTAAGTTATTAATGATCAAAATTTGTTCTCCTATAGTCTTGAGATACTTCTCGTATACGCTAAAATTCTAAAATCTAATCCTTTACACTAGCAGAAGTTGCTTAGTTGCCTTCATCTATTTACCATTGATAATGTTATGAAACTTAAAAGTTTTAAAAGCATGTGGCATATAATTAAACATAAAGACGATGATTCTCTTGTTTCATTCATTAGCCAATACAAACGAAGAGTCCCAAACCTTCAAAAATTTGTAGAGCTTTAAATTGGTAAGAGTAGATGGTGTGCTCCTCTCTCCCAAGTCCCAAACATGGAAAAGAACAAGACATGCTACACTGTACATTTCATTCACAGCATCTTCATTCCGGTCATCCCTGATTCTTAAGAGTTTCTAACATCTTCATTCACAGCATGAAATACTCTCACCTACAAGTCAAACACAACATCACTCAACATCAAGTACGAGTATGAAATACAAAGCAAGTATGATTTATCACAATTGGAAAATAACACATGAATGCCATGTAAATTAGGATAAATATTTAAATGAACATATAAATGAACTCTACCAATCTTTCCTAAATTGTTTTGCCTTGTTCTTGACATCTAGCTTCAAGGAATTTGCTTCATTATTTAGAATGAAGTGACAATACTTCACTCTTAGCTTCCTCAAAAAGCATCCTTATAAAATGTTAAAAGAAACGTTAGTAATAATTTAACAAGTTAATAATGAAAAATAAATTATTAGGATAACTTGAAAGAAACATACTCTCACCTAACAAGTAGCATTGTTTCACTAGTTCACGCTATGTTGAACTTTGAAGCGAGTTAGAAGCATTAACTATATATCACAATCCCACCGCAAAGATACAAACTCTTTGAAATATCCCACATCTTTCCATTCAAGAAGTCAAAGCCTTGATTCTAAACCCCCTACCCGACGAGGAAACCGTTCGAGAATTTGCTGCTCTATGCAAACTCGGAATTACTCCACGCTCACGTTCCCCGGCTCCAAGACGGGGCACACTTGCGGAACTAATGAAGATTTTCTTAAGGTGGTTCCTCAAGAAAAGGTAGGAGCGAGAGAGCGAAGAACGAGAGTTAATGATGAATCTAGGGCCATGGTTGGATCCAACGCCTTTGTTCCCACCAGAGAGAACCATCGTTCTACTACAAAGGTATCCGGTCGGGCTACGGGAAACGAGCAATACAAACGCAGTTCTCTTAGCTCGAGTCCATACCCTCTAAAACAATGGGTGTAACGGTGACTTGGGTAGAGGAAAAAGGCTTAAACTACCCTCGAGAATCGAGAGGTGGTGTTGTGGCCTCACCTGGGGAGAATAACGTGCCTAGAAACCGGAAAGGAAACAAACCCATGGGCACCCCGCAACGACATACTTCGGTAAAAGTACCACGAAAAACCAAATCTCCCTTTTAATATGACAATTCTATATTGGAATGTGAGAGGGATTGCAAGACCCTCCTTCAAACCAAACTTGTGCTGCTGATTTCCCACCATAACCCGTACCTTGTCGTTCTCGTTGAAACCCGTGTTTGCCGTGCAAAAACTTCAATCATCTTGGAGAATATTGGCTTTGATTCCTGGCATCTTGTAGAACCGCGGGGATTCGCAGGAGGCATTATTCTCCTATGGAACTCTAACCGCATCAAATTCCATGTTGTAGGAGGTAATACCCAAGGAGTGCATAGAGTAGTAGAGGTAAGCCTTTCTAACTGTACCTTCGTGATATCTACAGTTTATGCTAGTCCTAATTTTGAGTTAAGAAAATTATTATGGAAAGATTTAGGTGATGTTGCGGAAACAATTGATTGCCCGTGGATTGTACTAGGTGATTTCAATGAAATAATTAGCCAAGGGGAAAAACTTGGGGGAAGACCTATAAATAGAAAACATGCGGATTTGTATGCTTTGACAATGAGTAATTGTAACTTGGTAGATTTGGGGTACAACGGTCCGAGATATACTTGGACAAATTTGAGAAAAAGAAATCCAATCTTTGAAAGACTTGATAGGGGTTGGGTAAACCCGGACTGGCTATTAAGGTTCCCAAACTCTAATGTATGGCACCTTCCTAGGATAACATCAGACCACAACCCGATTTTGGTTTGCCTTGACAACCCTGCTCCCATCCTAGGGCCTAAGCCGTTCCGTTTTGAGTCTATGTGGCTCCACCATGAAACTTTCGAGAGCCATGTCGACCACACGTGGCCGAGTAAAGTGTTGAGTATAGGGGAAAAGTTAGGGGTTATGCACGAAAGTCTAAAGAAATGGAACTTAAATACTTTCGAGAATGTTTATCATAGGAAAAAACGTGTCCTACCAAGGATAGAGGGAACCCAATTATACCTTCAAAATCATCCAACCTCATCTTTCCAGCAAGACCTAGAGATAGATCTCCAAAAGGAACTAGTTGACATCCTTATGCAGGAAGAAACCCTTTGGGTGACTAAAAGTTGCATGGAAAGTTTAAAAGATGGTGAGCGAAACACGAGATACTTCCATAGGAGTGTGATGATTAAGAGAAATGCGAGTCGAATCATGTCTATTAGAGATGACGTAGGAAACGTTATCCTGGATCCGGAGAGTATCAAAAATCACATATCAAGCTTTTTCCAGCAGTTGTATAGCTCGGACCACCCCTCTAGTGAGAGAAAGCCTAATGTCAGCAATCAAAGCATTGTTATATCCCACCCCCCTTCAAACAGGGAAATAAAAGCTGCTTTGAGACAGATGAAACCTCTCAAGGCCCCGGACTCGATTGTTTTTATCCAATATTTTTTCGGAAAATGTGGAGTGTTGTGGGTAAGGATGTGTTTGAGAACATTAGGGAGTGGTTCACTAAGTCCATAGTCCCCTAGGAGTTTTATCAGGCTCTTATCTGTCTTATTCCTTAACAACATCCCCCTGAAACGGTCAAACACTTTCATCCAATTAGTCTTTGTAACTCGATCTACAAACTCCTCACGAAAGTTGTTGTGAATAGGATGAAACCTCTTATACCTCATTGGATCTCAGAAAATCAAAACAGTTTTATAAAAGGGAGAGGAACGGACATTAACCTTGTTGTAGCATTGGAAATCCTCCATTCAATGCATAAAAAGAAAGGAAAGTTAGGATGGTTCGCCTTGAAAATTGATTTGGAGAAAGCCTATGACCGGGTGGAGTGGAGTTTTGTGAGATCATGCCTGCAGAAACTTGATCTTGATGACATGTCTATTGATTTAATTATGAGCTTTGTATTTCCCGGTCGGCCTTGGCCATCTTGGTAAATGGGAGAGATACGAAGGTTTTTAATCATACTAGAGGGCTTAGGCGGGGGGGGACCTCATGTCACCGTATCTTTTTAACATATGCATGGATACATTAACCCAACTAATCAACCAGGCTACACATGATGGAGATTGGACCCCCTTTTGGGTTGGGAAATCAGGTGTCTCATTTGATGTTTGCTGATGACTTGTTGTTATTTGGTCGTGTTGATGAAAACACAGCTTTCGCGGTTAGGAACGTTTCAAATCATTTTTGTGAGATGTCAGGGCAAAAAATTAATGAACACAAGAGTCGCCTAGTTTTCTCTCCCAACACACACGAGGAGCATAAAGAGCTCTTTCAAAACACCCTGAATATAGAGGAAAATGAAAACTTGGGCCTCTATCTAGGCATGCCTCTTTCACATAAAAGACCAACAAGAAGTCAGGTCCAATTTGCTGTTGACAAAGTGAAACAGAAATTAGCTAGGTGGAAATTAAACTACCTCTCAAAAGCTGGGCGGCTTTGCTTAATATCGTCTACCCTCTCCACTATCCCCACTTATTATATGCAAGCAACATATTTCCCAGCTAGTACACTCAAAGACCTTGATAAAATTTGTAATAACTTTTTATGGGGGGCGACGAGAATAAAAGAAAAATTCATCTTGTTGGGAAGGATACAACTTTTAGGCCCAAGAAGGAGGGGGGGCTGGGTATTCGAAACCAAACACCTATGAACAAAGCATACATGGCCAAGCTAGGTTGGAAGTTAGCCCAAGGCCCGTCGAACCTTGCCCAAAAATGTATCATGTCAAAGTATATTCATAACAAAAATGTCACTTCCTTTGCCAATGGGTCACCGGTTTGGCGCAGTATAGGGAAAGGTTGGGATATTCTGGCCCAACATGGTGAGTGGATATTAGGCAATGGGGAGGAGATTAACTTCTGGCATGATGATTGGTTACATATAGGGACTATTAGGAGCAAAATACATTGCCCCCTAAGTTTGTTAGAGGACCATAGGACAGTCAGTGACCTTCTTATCAATGGTGAACGGGACTTGAGTGTTTTATCACTTATCTTACCCCAAGGAATTCTTGACCGAATCAAAAGCACCCCCCTCCTGCTGTGGACATGGAGCATGATGTGCGTGCTCCTACCTTTCTCACTCCCGAGGGATTCTCTCTCTCTTCAGCATACCAAGCCCAATTGAATCCAATGCATAGCGTGGATACGGCCTGGGTATGGAACTCCAAAACACTCCCTAAAATTCAATTCTTTCTATGGCTCTCGTGCCTAGACCGGCTACCCCATAAATCTCTCCTGCATAAGCGTGGTATTTCCGAGGATTCGAAGTGTCCTAGATGTTCCTGTCTGTGGGAGGACACAAACCACATTTTGCAAACTAAAGAGGTTTGGGATAATCTACAGATGGTCCCAAACCATTCTAGCCCTTTAGATGTGTGGTTAGGTGCCAATATGGAGTGTCATGAGCAAGTGCGATTTGTAGAATGGGCTACCTTATTCCCTTTCATTTGCTATGAAATTTGGAAGAGTCGTAACCATGTTATTTTTAATCCTCAAAGTTCGGCCATTACCCCTTCAGGCATTGTTGCCTCTGCTTTGAACCAGGCTAAGTTATTTATGCAGGCCCATGGCCCTGATAAATGTCAAGCAAAGGAAACGGGCCTTCGCCACCTGCCACACCATGCCCCTGTGGGCTGGGTTATGATGAATGTTGATACGTCATTCCTAGATCCCCAAATACCTAGTGGGCTGGGTGGGGTTGAGATCATGAGGGTAAGTGGGTCATTGGTTCTAAGCGTTACACCTTCGCGAGGGATGCCTTACTTGCTGAGTTACTGGGATTGTGGGAGAGCCTTAAGATAGCCAAAACCCATGGATTTCAAAGATTGGTTTTGTTCTCGGATTGTCAAGTGGCGGTACATCTTGTGATTAATGGAACTACCCACACTAACAAGTATTCAAATGTCATAAAACTTTGCAGGAAGTTATGGCAGAGCTGCCAGGAATTCAAGCTTATGTACTGCAGTAGGGAGTTGAACAAGATTGCAGACTGTTTGGCTCGGAGAAGAGAGGAGGAACATGATGGTTGTAACAATGTAACTAGGATTTTCCCCACCCCACCTAGTTATTGTATGGATTTAGATCTTGTGGAATGTATTTTAAGGCCGTATGTGGCTAGTACTGAAACTGATGTATTTCACTAGTTATGATATATAATCTCCCTTTTCACCAAAAAAAAAAAAACCCAAGCCATACTAAGTAGTGCATCCCTTTAAAACTTGAAAGTTGAAACCATGTGTGATTAATATACTAAGAAGGTTTAAATGCTCTATGGACTGAAATACCAACCAAAGCAACAAACAGTTCATTTTATTGAATCCTGTAGAAGGGATTCGAATGCTAAGTTGAAAAGCAATGTCCCTTCATCCCCCACTCCATAACAATGATGCTACTTATTACCAAAATCCAAGAATAATTATCAGACAGAAGGAAAAGAAATTACCCCACTTGTTCACTTTACTTGATGATCACAAACCTCAGCCAAATAGTCTCATGCAAAAATTGAAATCAAGAGTAGAAAAACAAAGTGTGATTTTTTTTTTTTGAAAAGCAGGAGCGTCAGCCCATTATGCAAAAGTAAAGCTTTAATTCACTACAGTGCTGACATTGTTACAGTTATCATAGCAAAGGGCAGTAGCAGTATAAGTAGCAGCGGAAGAATGGCAGATACATTGTGTCTGATTACTAGCAAACAACGCTACACCACTACCTATTGTGGACCAAATTTAATACCTCATCCTCTCTCTCTTCCTGAGCTATCTAAATCTCTTAAATCATAATATTTCTGGTGTAATATTACACTGAATAGTATCTATGTATTAGTATAATAAAACCCCACCTAAACTATGTTTTTGTTTTCAAAAATACTCCCTAAGTGACTATCTCTTTACATATTTGTGTTGGTGAAGCTTATAACCTCATTTCTTATATATGCCAATTGGTCAAGGAAACCAAGACCCCCCTTGACTCCCTGCTGTATATTGATTCTTTTGGGACCACTTTGCTAAACTGGCTTCAGTGTCCAGATAGATTGCACCTATTCAGCGACGACATTATGATCGGCTTGGAAACATGGTTGGGGTGGGGGGTGTGCTAAGAATAGGTTTCTCAGTGTGTTTCAAAGATGATAGTGTTCTTCGATTGATCCCATAAATCAACACCATTTCCGATTGTAAAGAAGAGTTGTTGCTCTGTGTACCAAATATCGTCATTGTTGGATATTTGCTACTAGTCGAAAGCTCGGTGATCATATAAATCCTAGATCTAAAAATAATCTGTCTCCCTTTTAACCTTTCGTGGACTATTCATAACCAATATGTTTAGCCTCCATTATTTAGAGTGAAAGCCATTTACGAACTGAAGAACACAACTAGTTCTGAGGTGATATACTCATAAAGCTATACCAACAAAAAGTTCCAAGATTTGTTTTAATAAGCCAAATCTAGTATAGAGCCAATAAGACAAATTAGCCGAGTATAAAGTCAGATAATAAAAACACCAAGTTGATAAATAATACAAGTTCACACTAATTTAAAGTCTAACATTAACACATACTATATAGAAAGCATCTAGGAAGAGTAACATCTCCTAGTAACCACGAGCAACTCCGCTTAGCTTAGAATTCCGTTGTTTTCATTAGCGACATCAATCGTTGTTTCAAACGTAGGAAGAATAACAATTGGATAGTCAACTAAACAATATACCTTAATATTTTTTTATTCTTTTTGCTCATTTCTTCAATATTCTGTATAATCTACTTGCAATTTAACCAATTTGTACCAATTCCAGCTTATGGATGTTGCTTATGGAGATACGGAGGTTGTCTATTTGGTAAACTTGGGTTTGGCAAATGGTAATCTTATTTTTACGGCGTTCTGACAAAACGGCAGCAACAACAACAATCAACAAAATAACAACCACGATTAAAATCATGTGAAAACTAACACAATCAAACCCTCATTTAACATTTCATACGATCATCATATTAATATAGAATTTCTAACTCAGATCTCAAATAAACAATAACAAATACCCTAATTTTACATTTCATACGATTATAATTTCCATTTACGATTTCTAACCTCAACAACAAATGCACAAGATCTAAATATAAAATCAAAGAAATTGAGAAGAAGATTACGTACAGCGAAGAAGTTAACTGGAGATTAAAGAAGTTACGTCATGTGCTCCAATGAAGTGCGAAATAGGAGAGAGAAAGTGCGAAAACAAGAGAGAAAGTTCGAAATAGGAGAGAAAATGCGAAATAGGATAGAGAAAGAGGAATGGGAAAATGGAAAGAAATTGGACGACCCTAGAGTGAAATTTTTTGAGATTAGAAATTGAGGTGATGCGATGGTTGTGAGTGTAACTCATCTTATTAATCTAACGGTTATTACTATGGTTCTCACGATAAGGTGGTTCTCACCATAAGGATGGTTCTCATATGAACCCAATTCTATATACATATACATATATATATATACATATACATATATATATATACACACATATATATATATACATATACATATACATATACATATACATATACATATACATATACATATACATATACATATACATATACATATACATATACATATACATATATATAGAGGCAAGATCATGTGAGAAAGTTACTTAGGTGAGGAATGAGAAAGAATTTGGGCCATTAGATTAAGTAGCATAAACGGACAAGATCTGGAGTATCTACACATATTTTCCTTCCACACTGAATCAAATTTCAACCTCGTGCTTGATTTCTAGTTTATCACCACATCTCATATCTCACTCCTCTCTTCAAACTTGAAACTGTATTGAATTTCTCTCTCCTCTGCTAGTTAAACACCAAACACCGTAAGCACAACAATGAATTTTCTTGCCTTCTTCCGCTTCTCATCTCGGTTCTCACTTTTCACCCGTTTTCTTCTTCTTCGATATCTCTGTTCAGAGTTATAATAAGTACTGAATAGAGTTGCACCAATATTTGTTTAGAGTTATAAGAAGTACTCATTAGAGTCACACCAATATTTATTTAGAGTTACAAGAGGTATTGATTAGAGTAACATCAATATTTATTTAGAGTCATTGGAAGTACTCGTTAGAGTTACACCAATACTTGAGTAGAGTTATAGCAATTACTAAATGGAGTTATAGCTAAATACATTAAAAATTAACAAATTGTTTTAAAGACAAAAATTACGGTTTTTTCACCAGGTACCCCTGTAGTTTTTCAAAATTCATGGGGTACACCTGCTTTTAAACAAATGCACCAGGTACCCTTGCTTTAGAAATTAAATGTACGAAATGCCCTTAATGACTAACGGTGTCAAGTTTCCTTTAGTTAATATAGGGTTAATTAACCCCTCTAACCCTGATTAAACCCTACTTAACCCTCTAACCCTAACCCTAAAACCCTAACTCGACCCCCAGCCCTCTAACACCTCACCCCCCACCCTAAACCCTAACTACCCAACCACCATAACCCCTATCTACCTTCCCCCCACCCCCGTAGCCGCCCGCCCCCCACCCCGCGGCCCGCCATCACCCCACCCCGTCGAATTCCCCCCCCTCCCTCCCCACCCCCACCCTCCCCGCGGCTCCCCCCCCCCACCCTCCCGCAGCTCCCCCACCCTGTCGAATTCCCCCCCACCCTCGAATCCACCCTCCCCTCCCCCCCCCCCCCCCACCCTCCGCAGCTCCCCCCACCCGTCGAATTCCCCCATCCCTCAGTCGAATTCCCCACCCCCTACGCCCTCCATCGAAGCCCACCTTCTCCCCCTCCCCCCACACTTGCATCCCCTTACGTCTCGCATCGAAGCGCCACCCCCCGCATTCAACAATAGCGTGTGGGGTTTTCGCCCAATTTGAACACGATTTTTTTTGAATTTACCCACAAATCAACACAAACAAAGCGTGCGGGGAGGGGAAGAGGGGCTGCGAGGGTGGGGGTTGCGGGGGTGAGGGTAAAGGGTGGGGGGGAAGGGCTGCGGTAGTGGGGGAGGGATGGGGGGTTGCGGGGGTTAGGGGAAGGGGGCGGGGGAAGGACTGCGGTAGTGGGGGAGGGATGGGGGGTTGCGAGGGGGGGGGGGAAGGGTTGCGGGGGTGGGGGGTGGGTCAGGGGGTGGGGGGGTTGGGGGTGGGCTGGGTGGTTAGGGTTTTGGGGTTAGGTTTAGATTAGAGGGTTAATTAGGTTTAGAGGGGTTATGGGGGTTAATTAAGGTACCCGATGCATGTGTTTAAAAGTGGGGGGTACCCCATGAATTTTGAAAAACTACAGGGGTACTTGGTGAAAAAACCGCAAAAATTATTATTTAAAGCAAAATCCAAAAACTAAATGAAAGTAAACCAACCTGAAGCAAAATGCACGCCAACTGAATGTACTCCCTCGTCCCAGAATACTCTTTACACTTTCCTTTTTCATCTGTCCCAGTAAGGGTACCTGGTGCATTTGTTTAAAAGTAGGAGTATATGGAACAAAAATGGCATGTATTGACCTTCTAGAGAGAAAAAAAAAGTAATCAATTTGAGGAAGCTAGGGAACATCTAAGAAATGTAATGGCATAAAACTTCGAGTTGAAGATAATTGCCGGCCGAGGAGATGACGAAAGGAAGGAAGGGAGAAAAAATGGAATCACGTTTAATCTTGTTCTAGGAATTTCTAGAGAGACGAGATGAAAGAGAAATTGATAATGTTAGGCCCAAATTCGAAGTGCGACATTTGCTTTGTGATAATTTTTGTTTAGCTATATCCCATTAATATGGGGCGTTAAACAATCCAATCTAAGGACCGATATATGTTCTCACTTCTCATGTAAAACTCCATTCTCACACGAACTCATTCCTATATATTATATACGTATATATATACATATATATATACGTATATTTATACATATATATATATATATATATATATATATACATGTACACTAGAGATTAAAAATCCAAGGGCTGCGGTTAAAAGGGGCCCAAGGGCTGCGTTTTTTACCGCGGCCATTGGACTAGCGACCCTTGGCATTTAGGAAGGGCTGCTGTTAAACCCTTAGCGCGTTAAGGGCTGCGGTCAAGTAAAAAACCGCAACCCTTAGTGGGTAAAAGGCTGCGGTTAAGGCCCAAAATCGCAGCCCTTGGTGAGTTAAGGGATGCGGTTTTGGCCCTTAACCGCAGCCCTTGACCCACCAAGGGCTGCGGTTTTTGCCCGGACCGCAGCCCTTGTGATCCAAAAAAAATAAATTTTTTTTAGCCGAAAATGATCCCGAACAATTATATATATAGAAAAGTATCATTTTTCATTGCAAATTCTATTTTTATACAAATATATAGGAAGTTACAAAAATATGGTACTGAATTCAATTTGACAGCTTCATATTTTCTCTGGAGGAGCAGCATCCTCTTGTACATCCCATCCAGATTAATTTCCAAACTCCTGTATTTCTTATTAATCTGAAAACATATGGACGCCGTTTGACTCAACTTTATCTTTGAAATGAATATTAATGAGCGGGGAGATGGCGGTTTGAAGACAACACATGTTCTTTGAATTGAATTCATTAACCTATTTTAGGAACTCATTAAAACATGAGTTGTTATCCTATTCCCAACAGTCTTGTTATCCAAACACAAAGGAATTAAAAAATATTAACTCAGAAGGCAAATCACTTTTCATACACTAAATATAAAGGGAAAGGGGGGTGGAGGAGGTGAGAATAAGTTGATTAATAGAAGTTCGGCCAACATCACAAATTAAAATATGTTTGTTCAGCCACAAGTTTACGAGAGATACTCAGAGATGTAAATCACCTGATCAAAGGAATAACCAATTCTGCACTCAATAAGGTCAAGAATTTGCAGAACATTAGATCTAACTATTTCAGGTGGCAGTTTCTTTAGTAGATGATGAACAACGAGTGAGACTAAAAAATATTAGCCAAACAACTCCCAAATTCCTAGCTAGTCCAAGATCGATTCATTAGATCTCTTTGCAAACACCCTTCATATCTAATGTACCATTTGCATCCTAGTTGTGCATTGTCCTGAACCAGCTACGTTTGAAAATCAACTTAGAGAGATTGATGAAATAAAAGAACAAACACATGCATGTTAATAGGACCTAGTAACTGACTCAGCACGGGAAAGCAGATACGAATGGTATTAGCACTAGCACGAGAAGAACGAAAAAAAAAGCAGATCAATGGAGGGAGGGGTGTGCTCCTCGAAAACATAAAAAAAGGTTGAATTTTGATACAGTATCCCTACTTTACAGCAGAGACTTCAGAGTTAAGACAATGAATAGGGGACTTTTATGAACATGTAATATTTCAGAGAAAACAGAACAATGCCACAATAGGGAGGCAGAAGATGATGTAAATGATCACTCTCAATAAAAGCCAACATTCTACAACTCACATTAATGGAAACGACACTGAAAAGAAAGAAGGTTGCCCCCCTACAACAATAAGCAGCTTCCAAATCATTGGACTCGGATCAGTAATGGAAGGTCTTAAGTTTATTTTAAAACTCAAACAAGAACACAATCTATCTCACAGCAATGCCAGTGCTTTCTGTGCCTTGTCCTTTACCAACTTCCCTCTCGTTACCAAACCCCTGATGTTGCCTGCCACATGTCATATAAGATATCCTGATGTGAAAAACAGACTAATAACTAATTTTTGAAGAGAACTGTCAATGCATATTAACAATCTATAATGGAAAACTATTGCGGATGGAAAGGTTACGCCAGTAACTTAATTGCAAATCGAAAAGGCCAAGTCATATACTCAAAATCAGAATTTTGACCACCCTTCTCAGATATTTAGCAAAGAAAGAAAAAAAGAGCACATTGTTCGATAAAGAGACCAAAGTACCTTCCACTGATTTTATTCCCTTGGCAAGAAATTCAGCATTCACTTCCTTCAGAACAACTTGTACATTGCTCAAGAGTAGGGCCGTTGCTATGCCAAAACCCATTAAACCCCCACCAATAACAGCAACTTTCTTCATACGTCTTGGTTCCAATCCTCCATCAGAAACACCTGGTATCTATCATATGGAAAGATAGGAACAGGTAAAATGAGTTCAAAAACACACTTTTACATAGAAGGATGAGCTACCAATAGTGACAAATTAGGAAAGCATCCAAACCTATAAGCAACAGAAAAAAGATGTAGGGCCATACAACAGCTGCAAGGGTAAAGTTGAAATCTTGAATGCATTAACTTTTTTTTTCCTTTCTGGTTTGGGGGGTCAAAGTTGCAGTTTTTAAAAAGATCATAGATGCTGACACATTTTAGAGTCAAAACACACAAGGAATGAACCAATGAGAAGGCCAATAGTCGTAATCGAACATTTTCATAAGAGCACAAAATATAACATAAACAAGCAAGATCATGATCCTTAACCATAAATTCAAGTTTACGACCACAAATATATATGTCATTTAGGATAGAAAACAATCAAGCTTAGCATCCAGCCTTGTACTGGTATATGAACTACAAAGAGCAGAATGAATTAAGCCTTCAGGCGTTGCATATTTGCAAACCCAAGTAACGCATGTTTGTATGGCATCGAAGCTTCAATATTAATAAAACCAACCAGTATCTGTAATGAGGGCATATATTTTCCCACACTAAATAGATGAAAAAAACATCGGAGTCGTGTTATACAGTCGCAGGCCAAAAATAGAAAACAGAAGCAAAGTTGTCATGTTAGAAAGGTGACAGCCGAAAATACGCCCAAGTAATTAACTCACACCATTAGAATAACGTGAGGCATATAGTTGACAGAGAGAGAGAGAACAATGAAAACACAAGATAAGCACCTTTGTTGTCATGCATTGAGAGAAAAATGCATGCACTAGACCTTTGGCAGTATCTGTTAGGACTAGCTCTTTGAAAACTTTTGCCTCCTATGGCAGAACTTCTGAGATCATGTTTTTGTTGTAAAAACAATCATAAGCATTCAAAAATTCACAAAAGAATACCTTTAATACCCCAGCATAGCCCCCATGTATTATACCCTCCTCGATAACATCAAGACAAGCTAGATGCTGAGGCATGTTTCGAGCACTATGTTTTGCCTTCTATCTTGCTATCATCAGGAATTCATGAGATTCAGAGAGGGAACCTAGCTTGTTTGTCATGTGGAGGGAGTGTACCAGAGGTTTCCGCCCCTCTTGAATATCTAAAGCCCACATGCGTGATACTTTTACCAACTCTTGAGGTGGTACAACTGCATCAATGAGGCCAAACTTCAATCCTTCCTCAAACGTTATTGGTTTTGATGACTTTAAAATTATATCAGACACAGAGAAAGTCACAAAATATACAAGTTAGAGTTTGACCATAAGAAAGTTTCATTCTTACCAATCTTGTATAAGAAACTGGATGTAAAATATAAATCATCAATTCAAGCAAGAAACTGATGCATTTGTGTCTGGATAGGAAAGAGTTAAAATTTCGTCCATTCCCTAATACTTTAGACTTTAGTAACTTAAGGCTTTTATATTATCACTATGCCAGTTTGACCCTTCCTAATACTCTCATCTTTAATGGTTGAGTACTGTGTGAAATAGCAGTGAAACTAAACCAACTTGATTACAAATATTAATAGATCATATACCCTAAAAACATTTTTTTGAATTAAACATCAAAACTGCAAAGTATAGTTTTAAAGAGTTACATGTTGCTATCAATTGTTATTGACCAAGGACTTCCACAGAAAGTTTTCAAACTTAATCCGCATGTGAGCCGTTGATTTCAGCGATAACTCCTCCAGAAGAAACCACTCTATAAGCTACAGTTTTGAGATGGTAATCCGTTTTATCAACAGATGCTTTGTCAGTTCATGCAATAATTGCAAAATGGTAAGTACAAAACATAAGAGGTCTCATGTTCTTTCAAACAATGTACAACTATTGAGCTGCTTCAGTACTCACTTCTGGCTCATTCTCTAGATAGTTATGTATCCTGCTACCTGTCTCCACAACAACTAATTTGAGGGGAAAAATAAACAAACTAGTCAAGTGCATAGATGGACCTGCGTGTCTAATGAATTATTTTTCCGGAACAAATAATTAAAATGAGAATCAATCCGCTGATTTATAAACTTGGATGCACTAGCTTGAATACCAACCAGCATAATGAAAAGCTTAAGACTTATCACAATTACATCAATAATAATATCAAAGAAAAAGCAATATCTGTCTCAATGAGACGGATTTGCATGTTAAAGTTTAGAAAAGAGATTATGCTCAATCTAATGATAAATCGAAACTGGCTTTCCTGCATGCATGCACCTTATGATGAGGTATTCTCACAAGAAAATTGATAAGCAAAAACAAGGCTTACCAACATCATCTCAACAGCCTTTTTTAGACCAACAAGCCTGGGAAGATGCTGTGTCCCTGTATAAATGTCCACAGTTATTGTAAAAACCAACTTTAGTAGGAGGGTGCAATTCAAAAGGCAACTCTAACTCACCTCCAAAACCTGGCATAACTCCAAATGATAGCTTAGGCAAACCAAGTTGCGCTTTCGGTGCAGAAATGACTGCATGACATCCGTGGAGACAATACAAAAAATTTGGGAAGGAACTAAAGGGAAAAACTAACAATATTGACACACACTCTACCCCCAAATTAAATGTCTCACTTCCTAGTTCTTATTTTGGACCACCACAATATAGGCATGCAATTTTTTTTGCTTAATCCAATCCTTTTTGGGTTTATCCACGCTATTTATTAAGATTAATCCCATTTGCAAATGATAAATGAGACATTAAAATTAGGACAGAGGTAGATTTACAGAAGAAGGGTGAGAGGAAAATGGCACGAACCACAGCCAATTCTAAGCCACCTCCAACTGCAAGTCCTTGAATGGCAGCAACAGACGGCTTTCGTGAATCTAAAGTCAGTTAAACCAATATTACCATCACCACCTTTGCACCACATTCAACATCATTTCTATAAAAATGCTTTTCGTATGATACTCCAAAACAAATATTAAAACATGGTTGTTTTTCAGCAATTACCTTCGATTGTGCCCAACAAATCAACTGAGACATCCGGCAACAAAGATACATCCCCTGCCAAACCAAGTATCGTCACGTTAACTTTCATAACCAATCTAATCTAATACAAAAAACTTCCACAGCAAGAGCAATCAAGTAAGCTTGTTTTACCAATTTTGTGAACTTTCTGAAAGACATTGATGTCAAAACCGCCTTAAAACCTCCCACTCTCACCTATAATGAGCAGTAAACACATGATCATCGACTCAAAACAGTAATTACGTAACATTCAACCGATAAAATACAGTAAGATCAAGTAAAATCTCAAACCCTAGAAGAATTGAAAAACTTCCTTCATCCTCATTTTCTAGGTAAATCAATATAATTATATAAATTCTGAGCAGCTACTTGATAACTCAATTAAATCGCAAAATCAAATCAGTTGCTACATAACAATTTACAATTGAAACACTTACAATACACAATATCAATGATCAAATGATTTCCATCTTACCAGTGATAACGATAGCTTTAACATCATTTCTCTTCAAAGATTCATCATATAACACTTTCAATCCGTCAATTACTACAAAAGAAAATTAAGAAACAAACAAATATATATAATTCGAAGTTGAAAATTGAAAAATACACGAAATTCGATTACGGAAAATGAAAAACTAACATGGAATCGCCAAGGAATTAACAGGAGGATTGGAAAGAGTGATAAGAGCAAATCCGTCGTTTCCGACATCCATTGAACCTCGAGGTTTCGCCATTTTTGCACTTTGAAATTAGGTATTTTTCTTCGGAGATTTTGCAGAGAGAGTAGAACATGAATTGTCAGAGTAATGAGATTAGCACGGCGAGCGCCAGAAGGAGGTTGAGCAACGGCGAACTGAAGGGGAGGTAGCGCGGCAGGCGAAGAGAAAGAAACGGGGTGGGGGAGAAGAAGAGAGGTAGGGTTTGGGTGAGTACTAGGGGTGTTCAAGAAAACCCGACCCGAAAACCCGTTGACCCGCATTAAAAAAGCCGGTTCAAATTGCGAATTTTTTAAGTTTTATCGGGTCGGGTGCCCGACCCGGGAAAAATGAATAAATCCGGGTCGGGTAATGGGCCGTGTAGGAATTCTTCTCGGGTACCCGAATTTTATTTTTTCCTGTTACATATTGGCCGTTTGAGTTTTAACATTCCTCACTCTCTGTCATTCTCCTCTCTCACATCTTATTCTCTCGTCCTCTCTCACATCTTATATTCTCTGTCTCTCGTCCTCTCTCTCTTCAATCTTCATCCACTCTCACCGAGCACCACCAGGCAACCACCACCATGCGCTCTCCTCTTTTTCTTCTTCAACTTTCAATTTAGGGTTTGCAAATTGCGAAAATCGTACAACAATAAATTTTGCTGAAATTCGCACAGCAAGATCACAGCAAGAAAACAAAATGAAGCAAGTAATTCGCACAGGTGAAGCGTGAAATTCGCCAGAAAATGCAGCGGAAAAATGAGGAAAATATTGAGGAACTGAGATATGTTTAATAGATAATTATCTTATTTTATTTACACAGGTGAAGCGTGAAATTCGCCATTTTTATTTTATTTGGAGTTCGCATCTTTATCACTTCATGATAGACTGTTGGTGTTGTTAGCTCAATTGCGCTACTTTTTGTCGAATTTGAATTAGTATACCTTGATTTAACATTTTACTGCTACAGTGCTACCTTTTCTGCGTTATATTAATTTGGAGATATATGCCTTGTTTTTGTTTGTATCTTGAGTAGATTGTGAGTGATTATTAGTAACTTTTTGTTTGGTATTGTTGTTAAATGTGAATGCTCATGGAAAGAATAGCGCAAGAAGCCACTGCCCACTGCCATTTGATGTGAAGTGTGGATATTCATTTTTTTTAATTTAAAAGTATATTAAGTCGGGTACCCTGTGACCCGACCCGGAAAAACGGGGTACCCGATTTGCGGGTACCCGGTTTTTACGGGTCGGGTCATGGGCAACTTTTCCAAATGCCCGCAAATGCGGGTACTCGCATATCCGGGTACCCGAAAAAACGGGCACCCGGTTATGAACACCCCTAGTGAGTACACACGACCATTGGAGAGAGAAAATGAGAGAGGTGAGTAACGTGGACTGGGGCTGGGAATGAATAAACATGGATTAAACAAGGCCCAAGGACTGCGGTTAGCCTAAAACCGCAGTCCTTTAGTGTGAAGGGCTGCGGTTTTTGGGCTAACCGCAGCCCTTTAGCGTGAAGAGATGCGGTTTTGGGCTAACCGCAGCCCTTTAGCATGAAGGGCTGCGGTTTTCGGCTAACCGCATCCCTTGCCTTTTTTCCACTAGTGGTATATATACATATATATATGTATATATGTATATACATATAAACTAGGATAGGGAAGGCATACAGATTAAACATAAGACGACGATAAATTTGAAATTTGAAAAGGAAACTTACGTATTGAGTGATTGAGACTTGAAACTTGAATTTGAAATTTGAATTCTTATTGAATATGGAAAGTGAGAGTACAAGAGGAGTGGGAGGATTACAAATGGAAACTAATGAGCCTATTTATAGACTCAGGGAAGGGGGTACAATAATTTGAGTATAATTATTGGACCAGACAAAATAATTATATTTCTGGAATCTAACTATTTTCTTTTTGACAAACTTGGACAGGTGGAGATGCTTTAACCGCAATTTTTGAATATTTTGGACAGGTGCGCTTATCATGTGCCGAAAGTGGAAAAGTACTATGCATAGTACTATTCACTTTAGTATTGCGCACTATTCAACACTATTCACTTTTGAATTTTTCTTAAATTTAAGCGTAGAAACAAACTTTCCTTTGTTTCAACTGTTGCTGAAGTAGCTTATTTGAACAGCTGGACGCATTGTTTGGAAGTTTCTGTAGAACAATCTCTGGATACCTGCAGATTGGAAATAGTGACCCTGAATTTTGCCTAAGTGTAAAACACTTACCGGGAACTTTTGCTTTCTTTTTCTTTGCCCTAATTTTGCGTGGATAATCCAACCAGGTTTTTTTACGAATCTCATATTTCAAATGGATCCTGAGAAAATGGGCCGCCGTGAAAATTTAGGTTGGAGCCCTGTGAAGAGGAACTGGATTTGGATGATGGACTTTTGGAATTCCCTGCATTTTGACTAATTAATTGGAGAAATTGATTGAAAAGTTCAGACTTGTCAATGTGAGCCTTCTTTTTGGAAATGGATTTGGACATTGTGGATGAGGACGAAGATTGTACTAATTTTTGAGGGGTAGCTGGAGGAGGTATTTGGATTTGTTTATATTGTTCAAAGCTCTGCTTGGTCCATTCATTGTATTCTTGGAGAGTAAATGAACCATTTTGGAGGTATTTAGACACACAATCCTGTAATTTTGGATATATGCTGAAGTTTTTCCACCATTTTACCCGATATTCTCGAATTAGGAAAACAGGTCTGGGATTTAAACTCCAAGTAAGAGAATAATTCCGGCCCATAATCTATGAAATTCAGAATATTTTGTAGAAGTAAAGAATACTGGAAAATTCAAATCCTTCTTGAACTCTGGTTTTGGACCAGTATAGATGGAATGGAGCTTGAAGCTCTTCTGGGAAGATTTCTGAGTTGCTCCATAACGTTCCCACCATTCAAGAAACCAAATTGAAAATGTTTTATTCTTTTGGAGACAGTCATGATGGAAACTAAAGAACCATGAATGGTTATAACTTTGGATTAAGAAAGTACAATGCCATGCTTGGATATAATCATAATAATTGTATGTTTGTGGGAGTTTTGAATCATGGAGGTTGGAAGAAAATGGTTTAGATTTTGAGAGAGGTGCATTCCTCTCTGTACTGGAATGAACATGGAATATCAAGCATTTGGAATAATTTGTGGTAGTAGTAATATTATCTTTAAAGTGACAGGAATTTGTGTCACGAAGAATATTGCGATAATATTGGATAGGTTTGGTGATTTCAAAGGGAAACCAATTGAAATGCTTTGGAATTATTTTTTGGACGTAGTCATATATTTTTTGGTTAAATTCCTCATGGGAAGAAAATCTATTGGAAGTAAAGGTAGTTAGAAACAAGCTATCATAAGAAAATTTTTGGACGTAGGAAATATCGGTGGTAATTGGAAAGGTGTTTTGAGCTTTTTGGGTGGTTGTTTGAGATATTGTTTGAGCATAAGAGATTTGTGGAAAATCAGATAAATTGGAAATTGATTTGTGGATACAGGAATTCCTCCAGTGGGATGGATCACAATTCCCTTTTGTTGTCTGGCTTTGGAATTGGAAGTAGAAGCCTTGGAGCCTTGAATCCCGTGCATCCCCGCAGAAATCATACTAATCGTTTATAAATGGAATTAGTTTGAAGAAGACGGATATCTGTATGTTGTAATTTAGCAGAAAATTGGAAAGAAATGGATATATTTGAGTTAGAAATGGAGTATCAATGATAATATTATAACTAATATATTTAACAAGGGTAAATGGAGTTTTGAAATAATAACCATTATTATAAATAGAAGCTTTGGAATGTTTATACTTAATTTGTAGTCTTTGACCATTAGCACTGGACAAATGTTCAGTGGTCCTTTCATAGTATTTAGAAGGAATTAGTCCTTCCTTAATACAATTAAGATCGACACCACTATCAAACAATGCAACATCATTTATTTGAAAATCATTGTCAATCATTAAAGTAATTGGACAATACCATTTCTGGTATATAATCCTTTGAATAATTTAAAGAAAATTTTCATTATTAATTGGATTTTTAGAAATTTGAATAAAATATGTTTGAGGAGGTTTTGATGTCTCCCTTATTTCAAAATTGGAATTTTGAACAAGTGTAATGTTGGCATCAAGCTCTAAATGTTTTGTTTGAAGATTTAAAATACTTTGCTCAAGATCTTCAATTTGAGATTTTATTTGATTCACCTGACTTTGAAAATCTTGGGTATTAAGTGGACAAATAAATGCCTGATGATAAGGAGAATCATCAAGTATTTTTTGAAGACTAAAAGAAACTTGGTTTTCCGTCTCTTATATTGGAGAAGATTTTAGAACAATGTCTCTTAATCTTTCAATATACTGCCTTTCTAAGGGCACTTCTTGAATTTTATCAATAATTTCGAGAAGTAATTCTTTCTCCTTATCGTTTTTGGAAATAACACAAAGTCATTTGGAACAGAATTGGAGAGAATGATCAAAATTAAAATCATCAGAATCCTGATCATAATCTCATTGGTAAATAATATGATCAGAATGAGAATCTGTTGGAATCTGATTGGCGGGCCGCGCTTGTCGTCGTGCACCGCGCCCGGCCAAAGATAAAATTTCTCCTACTCTCTTTTACACTAAGGTAGTATAAGGGAAGTAAGGGTCGTATCCACAGGGAAACAGGGACGAGTTTTATACTCAGCGTGATTCAAAACCTAGATTAAGCTAAGGGCCGAGAAACCTAATAATAATAACAAAGGGGGGTTTCAAGTAGATTATAACTAAACTACAACTAACTAGCCTATAAACAAAATGAGAAATCAATTATAGGAAGGATCTTGAATCCGATTAACATACACTTCAATTCATTATCGATCATTGAACATCCACTCTAATTATTTCCATAATTATCTATTGTCGAGAATTAATCTCGTGTCCTCCTTATTCCTAGTTGAATAGCACGATCAGCGTGACTATAAAACTCTAACTAAAGGATAACCTAGTCCGATCTGCGTCTAAATTCAATCCGATAGCAGCACTAAACACAGAGAACCAATAGACCTGCTAACGTCATACAAGCGATAAACATTCAACGATTGATTCAATTTCCCCAAGAAATAACCAAGATGATCTGCATCTAAGCTACTCCCTAGTTTGCTACCATTTGATAAAAGAATAAAACAATCCGATTCTATTCTTAAATCTAGCATTAGATTAATTACACAATCAAACTAGTAATATTCCTAGCATAATCATGCAAAAATCATAGAAAGCAAGCATAGAAATTAAACCATAATCAAAGGAACTAAATAGAGAAGAAAGATCTCACAATAATGCTTGAAGCTCCATATTAATCTCGTTCAAGAACGGTTCAAGCTACAATCGGCATAGCATAAGCCAATCCCATAATTGAAATCTACAAAAACTAAACTAGAAAATAAAAACTAAAAAGAGAAGACAACAAGAGAGGAGTGGAGTTTTGGAAACTCCATCCCCTTGTGGCTGCTGCCCCCTAGGTCTAAAAACAAAGTTTAGTATTTATACTAAGGCTCAAAAGTTAGCCGTCATTTAAACCGACCTAGGGGTCGCGAGGTGCGATACAGGTCGCACCGTGCGATGAGCTACTGCCTTCGCAACGAGCTGAAGAGCTGGGCCAAACCACGCGAGGTCGCACCGTGCGAGATTCCTCGCGAGGTGCGAGATACGAGTCGCGAGGTGCGACCATGCTCGCGAGGTGCGAGCCGCGGCGTGCCGGGCGTCTTGGTGCGCGGCGCCGGGCGCCGGGCGTGAGCGATGGGCGAGCGATGCTGCTGGGCGTGCGTTGGCTTGGTGCGATGGGCGTGCGATGGGCTGTGATGCTCGCGAGAGCTTGGCGGGTGATGCTCGGCTCAAATGCATTTTACCTTGGAAGCTCGGAATGCATGACATTAACACAACTTATATCGCAAAACTCCGAACTTCCGCTAAGGATGATTTATATGCAAACCTTAATAATTACGAACAAATCCCTTAGCAATATGCACCTAAAATACCACAAGAACATCGTATAACTTGAGCGCATCACTGATCATCTTGGTTTAATTAGAAAATGTTTAAGAGTTTGTCTCTTATATCTGAATCATCTTGGTCAACGTCATTAATCTTGTTTTTGAAATTACAATATTTGCTTTGTGACCAGGCTTGCCACATTTATAGCAAATAAACTTTTGGAAATCCTTTTTTGGAGCTGATGATATGGTTGATTAGTTCAAGCATAAAGATTTCTGAAAATTGTTTTGTGAATTGTAGGTAGGGTATTATGAGAATGGTTTTTTGCTATTTGAGTGAGTCTTTGAGACAAATCTTTGGTGACATGGGAAACCTTTTGAAGTAAGTCTTCAAAAAATACTTGATAAAAATTGTATATGGATGTTTCTGTCTTCAGTAGAATGGGATTTCTTGAAATTTTCTTTGGAATTAGAGGGGAAAGCCTTAGAACTTCTCATGCTGTTTGTCCGTGCAAAAATTCTCGGGTTAGAAAATCTTGAAGAGAATTATCTTCTCCTCATATAAATTCAATATCAATGTCGAAAACAGATAAAATAGCATGCCATCGAGCAAAATTTTGTTTGGAAATAATATTTTGAACATCTCTTTGTAAAATTTCTTTAGCAGATTTACAATCTACTCTTAAAAGGAAATTTTGTTGTAGAGATCATCTTGAAATTTGGAGATGCAAAGAACGATGGTTAAAATTTCTTTTATGACAGTGGAGTAATTCTTTTGGAGACCTAGCCATAGACCAGAATGGAAGCGAACTAATTGTTCTGAGTTGGACTCAATTCTTTGTTTGAGAATACCTTCATATCCGACGTCTAATGCATCTGTTTCTACTATCATGAATGCATTTGGATTTGATAGGGTTCGGGGTTTAGGTTAAGAGGTGCGAACGTCTGAAACTCGTCTCCTCTTCCGTTCTACAGAACGAGCTCTGACGAAATGCGTTATTTTCCATTTTAAAGAAAATCACATAGTTTGCACATATACACATCAACTATTTTTACTTAGGACCAATACATCATTAGTACATGGTAGGTTTGAGCACCGAAGTTGCACTACGTACCGATCATTGCGGGATTGGAATCCACTTATGGATCAAAACCATCATAGTTCGATCTTATGTCTCACCCTAAATGGCCAATTCCATTGGGGAAGAAATTGAAATAGATTATGACTAACTCACCTTTAGAATGAAACAAATCTATTTGAAATGAGGTAATCACTCCAATTAGTGATTGAAATGGGGTTAAGATAATCACCTTAATTAGTGATTCTATATGAAGGAGGATCAAGATAATCACCTTAATTAGTGATTAAGAATGGAGGTTAAGATAATCACCCTAATTAGTGACTAAACGTAAGAGGAAAGATAATCACTTTAATTAGTGATGAAATATGAATGGTTAAATTAATCACCTTAATTAGCAATTAAAATGAAGGAAGGAAGTAATCACCCTAATTAGTATTAAAATGAAGGATTAAGATAATCACCCTAATTAGTGATTAAAAATGATGAAAGGTTAAGATAATCACCCTAATTAGTATTAAAATGAAGGATTAAGATAATCACCCTAATTAGTGATTAAAAATGATGAAAGGTTAAGATAATCACCCTAATTAGTGATTAACCAAGATTTAAGATAATCACTCTA
>CANSNZ010000291.1:0-102500 GCA_947646795.1 Beta lomatogona | reverse complement strand
ATATTCAATATTGATCTTCACCATGATGGTCCTTGATCTTCATCTTCTTGAAAGGGCTTTGGATCGGAATTCATGTTTGTTTGTGAAATTATGAAAATCAAAGATTAATTAACTTCATTAATTTGATTTTTTTATGATTATTTTTATTGATTTTTATTTGTATAATAAAAATGAATCATTTTAAGAAAAACTTAAAATTTCATGACTTTTAATTAACATTTTCGTATGAAAAGAAAATATTTTTTATGAAACTTGAGTTAATCACTTTATTTCATTTTCCATATTGCACTTTTGTTCTTGTACTGACTTACGAAATTCATAACTTTATGTACAAAGCATTATATTAAGCATGCGATACACCTATGGATATTTCAATGCGTTCTTTATATTGTATCAAAATTTCACAAGCTTTTAGTGACAACTCGAATTATGGTGAATTTTATGCTAAAACTGGACAAAACAATACCTTTATTCAATGTGTTCTTTGAACTCCAACTTACTGAACTTAGTTTGAAGTGAATTTTGGTATGAACATTCTAGACACTTTGAAGGACTAGACTAAAAATTTTCACTTTAATTGGACATTTTAAGGCCCTTTTTTATCTATTTTCTTAACTGAAGAGAAAATCAGTATTTCGGAATTTAGTGATTTGCATGAACGTTTTTGTAAAAATGATATAAAATTGTATAAAATTCATAACATTCATATGAATATGATTTTTATGTTTTTGGAAAGTTACTGATGTCTAATTTAAATTTGGTGTTTTAAGTTTTGTCTAAAAGAGTTTATTTTAAGCCTTATTGATATAACAAGCTTATAGACTCCGACAATTAACAGTCTAACTCCAGTTTTTATCACATTTTTTTATTGTATTGACGACAAACAAGCTGTCAAGTCACCATTATTCACTTTTTATGACTTCATGTGTTATCATGTCACCTTAAATTTTCTGAAATTTGAAAATGCGACTTTATTGTCGCCTTAGATAGAAAATCCCAATTAATTTCTAAAATTTAAAATGCGACTTTAACGTCGTCTTAGATACAAAATCCCAATTAATTTTCTGAAATTTGAAAATGCGGCTTTATTGGCTTCTTAGATAGAAAAGACCAATTAACTTTCTAGATTTTGAAAATGGGACTTTAACGTCGTCTTAGATAGAAAATACCAATTAATTTTCTAAAATTTGAAAATGCGTCTTTAACATCGTCTTATATAGAAAATCCCAATTAATTTTCTGAAATTTGAAAATGCAACATTATTGTCGTCTTATATAGAAAATCCCAATTAATTTTCTAAAATTTAAAAATATGACTTTATTGTCGTCTTAGGTATATTTGTCTTATGAATTAGTCTTTTGTTGATGTGGGAGACTCCGACAATTAACAGTCTAACTCCAGTTTTTATCACATTTTTTTATTGTATTGACGACAAACAAGCTGTCAAGTCACCATTATTCACTTTTTATGACTTCATGTGTTATCATGTCACCTTAAATTAGGACATTGTCAGGTCATGTCACCTTAAAGTGATGCATTGTCAGGTCATGTCACCTAAAGTGATGCATTGTAAGGTCATGTCACCTTAAAGTGATGTATTGTCAGGTCATGTCGCCTAAAGGGTTGACCAAATGTTATTACCCTCTAGATAAACTATGGTCACTAGTGGAAAAAAACACAAGGGCTGCGATGCAAGGGCTGCGGTTAATTATAAAACGCAGCCCTTAAAATTGAAGGGCTGCGGTTAGCCCAAAACCGCAGCCCTTTATTGATAAAAGAGCTGCGGTTAATTCAAAAACCGCAGCCCTTAAATTAAGGGCTGCGGTTTTTGGGCGAACCGCAGCCCTTAAACAACCTAAAAATGAAATAACCCGCTAAATCGAGTTACTCCCTTCGCTGAACCCATTTCTCTCTCTCCTAATTCCCATGAACCCATCTCTCCTCCTCTCACCGCATATTCTCTCCCCTCTCACCGCATATTTTCCCCCCTCTCACCTTTCTTCGCCGGCGGTTTAAGGTTCTCTGTCGAGGGTTCGCAAGGGTTTAGGGCTCGCCGGCGAGGGCTCGTAAGGGTTTAGGGTTCGCAAGGGTTTAGGGTTCGCCGGCGAGAGCTCGCAAGGGTTTAGGGTTCGCAAGGGTTTAGGGTTCGCCGGCGATGGCTCGCAAGGGTTTAGGGTTCGCAAGAGCCGTCTCTCTCGCACCTCTCTTCCTCTCGCCGGTGAATCCACACTTGGTTTCGCCGCCACCACCGGTCCTCTCGCGAAGACGGTTGAATCGCGTCTCCCTCGTCGGAGATCTGCTTTCCCAAATGTCGAATCGCTGCCCCTGCCTCTTTCGCTCTCTCCTCTGATTCGTTCTGCTGCTACACTCGAGCAACCTCACCGCACCTGCATCGGAGCCGCGCAGCCTTGCCGGATGTCGTCACCAGGTTCGTTTCTAATTCTCGTCCTTTTTGCTGCTGTTGTTTTGTTGTTTGACTTATCGACGAAGCTTCATCAATTTGCTCTTTTTACAACACTTTTTTTTTTATAGATTTTATATTTTAACTGAATTTTTTTGCGAAAAGAATTAGGTTGTGATACTAATCTTGTTAAGTACCAAGATCTGAATTTTAAGACCCATAGAGCTGCTGGAGCAACTGATTGTTGAGAAATTTCTTGTTAATTTACCCAATTTGTGTGTTAAATTATTGAAATTCGATGAAAATGGTGGGTGGGGTGCAGAAATTTGGGGTTTTAAGGTAGTGAAATGGCAAGCTTTTAATGACAGTCTTAGTTTACTCTAACCTCAATGCATATGATTTTTGATGTCTTGTTTGTTTATAATCTGCTGGTTTGTGTTCTGGTACTATCTATGATGGCTTTAGTTTGCATTTAATTAGATGCTTATGTTTTGAGCAATGATTGAGACGTATGGATGACGACCGAGTTTGATGCTTGGACATGTATCTCTGCTGGATATATAAAGTGTAACTCTATTAGGAGTATGGTAGGATGTGTAGTCACTAAAGAATCACCGAGTCTTCAAGGCTCAATCATATTCTTTATGAAATTGTTTGAATGGGATAAGTAATCTTTGCTTTAATGAAGGTTGTTAAGCATGCAACAATATTCAGTTTCTGGCACACATGGAGAATGGGGATAGTAGCTAGTGTTCATTACAATGCTTTGTTCTCTTGCATGTTATACTAAGATTATATGTCAGACTGAGAAATATTTGGTGCAATGATATTGTCTGTTTATGAAATAAGTTATGGATGCAAACTGATTTGGATATATTATACTTTTTTAACCAACATCTTCAAAATGTTACTGAAGCTCTTTTGCCCTCCTTTCTTGCAATCCACTGTCTCCTTAAATTTCATTTTCTTTTGTTGACATTTACAGAAGATTACTCCTTTGTGTAGATCTATGCTCAAGTGATTGGACATGTTAAGATTGATGCTCGGTGAAACGAAAGTACTATGCAAGTAACTACAAGGTTTTATGTTGCTTTTTTTTCAGTTATGTTTTAGAAATTAGAACCCATTTATCCGAAGTTGATTGTTAGAGGATGAACCTTATTTATTCCCCTTCCCCCTTAGTTGAACATGATTTTTCGAGGAATTAGTATGGGCCTTGTAGCCCCCTTTGGGATTATGGTGTTGGCTCTGTTGAACTGTTTTTTGCCTTTATTACTTGTTTCAATTTTAAGTTGGTGAATTTAGTTAGTTATTGATTTTGTGGGATCGCTTAGCCTAATATGTACTTAAGTGGTTGTTTTTTTCCCTTTATGGATTTTTGTGGGATTTGCTACCCTAATGTGCATATGAGTGGTTGTTTTCATGACTTTTATCGCTTAACTCATGCAAAAACATGTTTCTCAACTTTGCTGTTAAAATTACTTTAGAGAAACAATTGTTCATAAAAATTGTGAAATCTTACAAATTTATGGTATCACCATTCTTTAAATGGACCCAATTCATTCTAAAACTAGTGAATATTTGTGCAAACAAATTAAGGAATGGTTAGTTGTTGCTTTGGCATGGAGTGCTATGTGGTTTCTCAAGTGAAAAATGTCAAACCCTTTAACTCGTTGCTTTAATTTTATCAATAAAGGGCTGCGGTTTTGGGCTAACCGCAGCCCTTCACTATTAAGGGCTGCGTTTTATAAATAACCGCAGCCCTTGCATCGCAGCCCTTGTGTTTTTTTCCACTAGTGATATGATAGAAGTTTCTCTACATTTTTATATGCCTATTAAGAGCAACAATTCCTTTAAAGAAGTACTCTTACCATGTTTAACTCCATGCCTTCTCTTTGCCTCTTGTTTTTCACCTACTTTCATCCTTTTCATTGGCATCAAAGTGGGGGAGAGAAATGTCTGTGTGTTTATACATGAAGAACTCAATATTCATGAAGATTGAATGAATCATTTCAGTATTATTTTCATGCATGAAGTTGATATAGTATATACTTCGTATTTTAGCGGTGAGACTTTATTATTTGTTAGCTACATGATGGCTCCACTGTTATTTTTCGACTTTATAAGTTGGAGTTTGTTGGTTCTTGTTTGCGATTACAGACAATAAAGACTAAACTCTGTTTGCGATTTCGACTTTCATCCTGAAGATTAGACCCGGTATGTTTTCTTGATTTTTATTGTTTCATTTTTTTTCGGATTTTGTGTTGATGCACATCAATATCTCAGCATTGTGATTGTAATTTATGTATGATCCATCAAAATCATCACTTCTTCTCTATTTCTCTCTCCTGTTTCTTCTTCATTTTCTTCGCAAAACCCTGATTTTCCCCCAAAGTGCTGTTAGTGACTGATGTTCTGTGGCTACATAATCTGTTCCTTTACGTGTTAAAGTGTTCCGTTTCATTTGCGCAGCATGAAACGAACACTTGCAAGGTACAAATGTGCTCTGGAAACTTCTAATGTACTAATAGGAAAACCAAAGCTAGAGGTACAGGCCTGAAACTCAAGTTTTGTTTTCAGTTCTCTAGGAAATCATGTTTAATCCCCTCGATTAAAAGTATCTTCTTTTCTCTCTCTGTTGTGTAGTTGGACTTCTTTCACTTGCAGGGACTTTATATGTTTTCCAACACTTTCTTGTGTGATGAGTGTGGGCCTTATCTCTATTTGGAAAGTGTGATGAGTGAAAAGCAGGATTGAGTTGCTTATATTGTAACTTTGCTGTTGACATGCTCACAGTGCCGGCTTGCTAAATATCCTTTTCTTTTTCTTCTGAACAATTATTGGTAATTTTTGTGGGATCTTGATGTAGGTTAATGATTTTGTTCAGATATATATTAGACAAGGCTTATGCCAGAGAACAAGTTCTAGCTATGGAGAAAGCAATACTAGGGAGCCTAGAATGGTATCCTCCCTCGCTTTTGGTGGCATCGAGCGTATACGCTGCCCGCTGTACACTAAACAACAGTCCCCCCTGGACAGAAACTCTCTAGCATTACACTGGCTACTCTGAAAACCAGATCAAGTAGAACTGTCCCCAAATTCAGCATAATATACAGCAATCATGCACGTTTCAAAGATAATATAAAGCGTAACGAAACTCTTTATACCCATGTATTCTTTACTCGATCCGGATTTTCACCGAATACCAACCTTTGGCCGCCTTTGGTCGAAGCAAGCGTATGTTCGCCTTTACTTCGATCTTCCGTACATATAAGCATGATCAATATATGTCTGTTTTAACAAAGTACTTTTGCTAACAAATAATGATACCTTCATTCAGGTAGATTGACATTGTGAAACTGCAGGGGGGTATATCAATTGTCGTCCTTTTGACTGTCTAGAATTAATGTGCAGCATTAACATGCCCAATGGACAGCCTAAGTGGCTCCTCTCACTTATCCCCGGGTATCCAATGCTGAACTTAATGCCCACGACAGCTATCTATGTTTTGGTTAACAAGACTTTGAGCATGTTTTGTAACCCACAAACTATTTGGACTAACAAAGCATTTATGTAATCTGATCTGATAGCCTAATTAGCTTTCCTACATGTTCATATAATTTGCATTAAGCCGTTCATAGTAGTTTTTGCTTTCTTGGGGGCCGTGCGCGATAGCGCGCGGTCCAACAACTAGTTGTGTAAAAAACATAATTTGCAATGAAAAATGATACTTTTATATATATATATAATCGTTTGGGAACATTTTAGAACAAAAAAATGCAAAAAAAAAAAAAAAAATTTGGGTCACAAGGGTCGCGGCCAAGGCAAAAACCGCAACCCTTGTTGGGTTAAGGGCTGCGGTTAAGGGCCAAAACCGCAGCCCTTAACCCACCAAGGGCTGCGGTTTTGGCCCTTAACCCAACAAGGGCCGCGGTTTTTGCCTTGACCGCAGCCCTTAACGCGCTAAGGGCTGCGGTTAACAACCGCAACCCTTCCTAAATACCAAGGGCTGCTAGTCTAATTGCGACGGTCAAACTACGCAGCCCTTGGGCCCCTTTTGACCGCATCCCTTGGGCTTTTTTCCTCTAGTGGGTGGACCAATCATCATATGGCAAAATTTTTTCGTTTTTCAAAAAGCTTTCAAAAAAATTCATGCATAATGCTTATTTTGCATTATCGGAAAATGATGAGCATTATATAAAATAGATTGATCAAGGTCATTATTTTGGATGACTATTAGGAAAATGGATTGTATCAATGTTCTTGATTCATCATTGACACTGTTTATCGATGTTCAGCTTCAGCAAAAATGCCACACCAAAAATGCTTGATCATTAGCCATTGTTAGGGATGCTCCTTATTACCCCATGGACGATACTCAAACTTACTTTCCATGGCATGGATGATCATCTTTTTTCATCTATAAAAGGGCATGATTCTTCATTTCCAAATGCACCATCTTCACTACAAAATCTTCTCTAGATTTTCTTCTTTTACAAAAAAATGGCTCCTAGTTATGGAGAAACTAATGAAATGGGGAGTGGTAATAAAAATTAACTCTCGGGGATTACAAAGAATTTGGAGCAATCGAGGCGCCTTCTTCTTCCTCCCATTTTACTAAGGTTGTTATGCCTTTTCTTTCTCTTTCTATTTGCTATGAAATAATTCATGCTGCTTCCCAATTTTGGGATGAAACTCGTCATGTCTTATGCTTTGTAGACCAAGAGATTGTGCCTCTTGTTGAAGAAGTCGATGGATCACTAGGCTTATCCTCCAATGGTCCAGTTATTACACCTAGATCCACTAGTAGAAAAATCCTCAAATGCTCCGGTTAAAAAGCCCACAAATGCACTGTATTTTACTCGTAGTAAATGTCATACGAGCATTTGAGAATTTTACAAATGATCCGATTTTAAACCGGAGCATTTATTTTCTTAAATGCTCCGGTTCTCAGTAAAATCGAAGCATTTAACATTTTTTAACTACCAAAAAAGCTCAAATGCTCCGATTTGTAAGGGAAAACCGGAGTATTTGGCCGGTCTGATAAATACTTCAGTTTCTACTTAAAATCGGAGAATTTGTACCTTTTTTCTAAAACAAAAAAATATAATTCCAGCTGTTGCTAGACCAGTAGTAGGAAGAGCAATTCCATATTGTTGTATCACATACTTGTTTTAAGTGTTTATGCCAACACTTAACGATAGTGACCAAATGATAATTGTATTCACAATTGCAAAATAAGAACTTAATAACATATATTCAATTGCACCAACAATAATGAACAAAATGTAATCTAGTTCATAATATGTGTAGACACATAATCGTGTCTCCCCAAATAAGGGTCCAATGATGATATACACCGCGGTCTTAGTTGGCACGGCCCAATGGAGGAGCAGTCCGAAAAACCAGGCAATGTGTGTTTTGAAAAAATATTATAAAAGCCCAATTGATCATTAATTGTAAGTTCAACCCATAAAATATTTTCAACTCCATTTTAAAAGCCCAACTGGATATTTATTATTTTAATAAATATTTTCCTAATATTTATTGTTTTGATAAATATTTTCTTAATGATTATTGTTTTGATAAATATTTTCCTAATAGCTTTTATTATTATCCTTTACCCATAATTCAAATTTTTAATCCGGAAAATTCGATCTCTGGATTTTTAGGGATAAAAATAGCATCTTGAAAGCACGCGCAACATAAAAAAATGAATATTCTGGAATATGCGCCGGACGCGGCGGCTGCGCTCAGCGCGTCACGTGCGTCCAGCTCATTGGCCAAGTCTCGTCAGGCGCGCCAAAGAGCGCCTGAAACGTGGACTTTTGACTCACACAGAGTCCTGCGCCTAGCGCAAGTCTTGTGTGAGACGCATGTTAAAATTTTAGCTTTTTGAAAACGCGTTTCCATGTGCAACATTTTAATTGGACGGACCACGTCAGGCAGGCCAACACGCCTGACGCGTGTCCTCGCGCCTGCCATGTAGGACTGCGCCTGGCGCAGGTCTTGCGTGGAGCGCACGCTTTGTTATGCCTATAAATATGGGATGATTTCCCGAATCAAAGATGCTTTGAATTATTAGTTTTACGCACACAAATACTCTCAAAAACTCCGAAATACACTTCGAATACAAAACACTCAAATAATTTCAATATTCCAAGTCAATTATTGTTCCTGATCCTATTATATTCCCCGGTTTCAAGATTGCTTCAACTGAAGGTCACTACGCTCTTCGATCTAAACCGCATAGGTATAATCCTGAGGGCTCTTGAATAATTATATTTATTTTATTGAAGTTACTAACCTTTTCTTGTCATGATGTAGATTGTTAATCAATAACCGTGTCCCTTTGTAAATTCTAACTTATTTTCTTATATTTTCTGTATATAATGTTCATATTGTTATGATTGTCTTGCATGCCTTTTTATCACCCACATGTTATTATGCTAAATAAGACCTAAAGAATTGTTCTCATTAGTTTAGATAATTTGGACAACCTGTTAGGAACCTTGTAAAATGATTGCATAATAACTGATCACTAAATAATTAGTCTTTTGATGTGTTTCTAGAACCCATCTAGAGTAATTACTTTAGGGTGCTTTAAAATATTGTTTGATTGTTCTATTGCATAAAATCTGCTGTGAATTGTTATTTAGTAGAGGCCAGCAATGGGCAATATAGTTCCTGACTATATTGTACCCTCAACCCCGAACTCACTTTTTGGTTCCTGACCATCTATGAAGTCATGACGGGGAAATCTACATTGGATAAGTCCCTAAGATGTCCCTTCTGTTTCAATATCCAATTAGGTTTATGATTCTTCCTCTAAATAATTGTTGGCGACTTCAAAACGAATATTTTAATAAAACCTTAACAATGGGGTAGTTAAATAAACGCGCTCACACCGCGTGTAGGCACTAAAGGAATTGAAAAATCCACGCCTACAATTTGGCGACTTCACTTGGGATTGTACAGGGGATTCTTCTTTGGGAAGTTGATATAGGCAAAGTCATATATCGCCAGAAATCATGGAATTATTGGCGAGTCCTTCGGGAAAAGGAGAGCTTGGATTGAAAAATAAATGGTTTGAATTTTTGACTCAAATGAATGTAGATGGGAAAAGGCTTTAACGAGGTTAGGTGCAGATTCGAGTCTATGTCGGGGTCTAGAAAGAGATTATGCTCCTGAACTCTAGAAAGTCAAATAATTAGACCATGACTAATTTATTTTCATTAAAGCGGTCGGACCTCGAGATGAGGATTCCTACGTATCCTTGCGGAATCAGACCATTCGTAGTTCTGGATCTGATTTTTTTTTTGTGCCCTAACTTTTGACTAGGCCACCCTTTCGGGTTTTCAACCTAGTGGGCTTGGACATACCATGAAAATGGAGTTAGGGTTGAATGAAAAGTTGAATGGTTAGGGAAATGAAGGGTCATGGATTTGGATTATAAGTTAAGGGTTTTGATGGATTGAAGGATTTGAATGAGGGGTAGAACTTGTGTGCAAGCCTCCCTAGCTTGGTCTTTTATTTTGCCTTTGGCTCTTTCTTTTTTGCATTTTTTTCTTTTTTGTCATGTGCGTTTTCTCTTGCTTTTGTTTTGTTCGCACTTTGAATTTTTCACTTTTTTTGTTTTTGCCTTGCATTAATTTTTTTATGTAGTAAGGCTTGCACACAAGTTTGGTTTAGGGTATTGGAACGCTTGAAGGATATTTGTGGAGCTTTGGTTAATGGAGGGATTGTTTGGTACATGGAGATGATAGTTTAATGGATTTTTGGTTTTCCTTAGTTGTATGAGGATGGCTTATGAAAGGTAATGGAAGGGAGAGGGGAATAACTCCTGATCCAAAGTATGTCCTCTTTTTTTTTTTTTTTTTTCTTTCATTTTTATTTTCAGATGTTTTTTTATGAGTCAAGTTCATTAGGTGATTTAAGTTTCATAATTGAATTAGAAGCATAAATAAAATGATGGAAGGCCAATGAAAATGAAAAATAAAAAATGAAAATGAAAATGGAAAGGCTATAATAAATTAAGTCCTATAGTGACATAGACTCGATGGGAAAGGAGAGAAATGGCTCAGGGTAAGGACTCTCTGACTCATCCTAGGAAACCAGAAATAAAAGACTACGCCCTTTTGAATTGTCGATGCACTGCGCAAAAAGGTTACTGGTGATGCTGATTCTCGATATAGTAAGCTTTAGAAGTCTGTTGTTATCAACCATGTTTTACAGTGCATTTGTAGGATCCAATACTAGATGTCATATGTTCATTATTCTGTTGGAATTTGTTGTACAAATGTAGGTTGCACCTTTTGAATTTTTGTTTAAGTGCAGGGTTTGAATTCACCCTATAGAAGTGACCGCGCCTCTATTGTGAAGGCGGTATACCCTATGGAAGTGATCGCGCCTCTATTGTTAAGGTGGTCAAAAGTAATCTTCATGACTCTAAATGAAGTCAGGGTGGTGATAGTGCGATTGATGATCTTTAGTGTAACACCCCAGAATTTCAAAGCGGAAAAAGAAAGAAATAATAATAGTATTATAGGACGATGGCGGAAACATCGTCTTCTGGGAATGCCACTTCTAATAAATAATATCAATAAATAACTAATTCAGAGTATTCCAAATGAGAAAAGTCTAACTAGCAGTCTAGGCCAAAAACAACTATCATTTCATTCTCGCATCTCAACCCGAGCCCGAACCAAAGAAGATTCACATCAACAAAACCTGCAAAATATACAACAACATCCACAATCAGTGGGGAGTAACTAGCAATTCTCCCAGAATAATAGAAATCAAAGTCTATTCCAGACATAGATTAGTAAGAAAGGAAAGAATAAAGTCAAGTCAACTACAATATGCATCCACTTCCATATAACTCACAAGTAACGCAAATGAATAATAAATAGCAAGTGAATTGGATAAAAATAAATAAATCATCTCAAGAGTACTTTTATAAAAATAAAAGTACAGGTAAAACAAGTGATTGAGTCAGAAACCGAACGTAAGTGAATTGCAATTCACTTCCTAAGGTTTGTCAGATCACAATCTCCAGGTCAGTCTATGGGATTACGTTCCTCACTGCCTGTGTCTAAGAATGGCCAAACTTCCGATGCAGGGTAGAACACGCAGAACTCACTGACCTCTCGGACGACAACAATTAACCCAGGTTTACCCCTAGTTCGCAAACCAGGTGGTTGGCATGTTCTTCACCGGGGACTACATCTATCCCACCGGATGTTCTTATCTCAAAAAAATAGATCATAATTCATAAATATCATCAATGTATCATTCAGCTCAAGATTATTCGTCAAAAGGGATGCCACCCGGCCTTATACCCATAATTCATCAAATGTAATTCTTCAAAAATCCTCAAAGTAGTAACTTACAAACATACAACAAATATCTCCAACCACAATACTTTGAACATCACTAAGCATCAACAATGATAATGAAATAGTTTTTACAAAGACTAACAAGTATCAATCGAGATGCATCATATCAAAGATCACCAACCAGAAGTAGAACATACGTACAAGATCATATGAAAAATTAGACTACATAAAATTGTGCGCTCGGAGCACGAGCTTTCACACATCACCACACTTTGTGACTGGCGCACTAACCAAACTAAGTCTGACGCATCAGAATACGCCTGACGCCACCACCAATTAACTCCAAGGCTTATTAAATCAATGAAACGTACACGACTAATCATTTTTACATAAACCAAACGTATACATAATGATACTCAATAATTACCACAGTAACCTACAAATCATCAAATTCCAAGAACATAAAAGGTCTCAATTTATTTCTGATTATTAAACCCTTAAATAATTTAAAAGAATATTCTCAAACTCATAACAAAAACACAATAAAAATTATTAAACTAATTAAAACAATCAGTAAATTATCACAAAAATTATCATACGACCATTATGACTCTACTGACATGGTAAAAATTTTATTTCTAATTTTCAGAGTCTAAAATTAATTTTAAATGTTAATTTACAGAATACTCAGTAAAGCCAATAAATTCCTTAAAAATAGAAATAAACTCCCAAAATTTTCCACAAATTCACATAACATGAATAATCCCACGATAATACATAATATGCAAATAAATAGATTTTTCAGCCTACAATAATAATATTCATGATTTAAATACCAACAAACATGAAAATGCAAAAACAGATAAATCAATTAAATAAATCTGTAAACAGTAGGAAAAAATTATTCCAAGGCATGAAATACATAGTACACACATAACATGCTTCACCAAAAATAATTTCAACAATTATAACATTCGTTCAATAATTATTTTGCAAATAAGCCATAAACGCATAAATTACCAAATAAATCGAATAAATATTAAAACCCAGACGAAAATTATTTTTCTGCATACAATATTAATAAAGCATACATCAAGTATATCCACGTCAAATTTCATCAATAATTTCATTCAAAAAGTATTTTAAACAATTCATAGCGTAATAATTAATCTAATACCGAAAAATACTCTAATCTCTATCGGTTTAAGATAACTACTAGTTACATGGAACGTCGGGAGGAGAGCTGAGTCTAAAGAGATAGTTAAGAGTTACACATACAATCCAATTCCTCTTCTAACCCCAAAGCACAACGAATGATAATTGTAGCAAGAAGTCACTAGGCGTTTTCTTCTTGAACATTGAAAAATCTCATTTCGTACTATTCTGGTACGACCATGATTTCCGGCGATTGGAAGATCGTATTCACAATCGCCTGGTCAAAGTGAAGATCAAGATATTATAAACGTGCTGTCCAAATTTGAAAATGATCCAACGGTTAGATCTCCGGATATGGTTAATTTCGTAAAGGTGTGACAGGAAAAAAACCGGGTTGAACCTTTCTCTTCTTTTTCTCTTCCCTTCCTCTCTTTCTTTTCTTGAAAATGGCGTGGGTTAAATGAGAATGATGCTGAATTTCTCTTAATAAAAATCAGAAGTTATTGGCAAGGAAAAACGAAGGGTTTAGGAGAATGTTAATGAGGGATTAAATGAGCGGTTACAAGATATTCAAAGGTTAGCTTAATAAGCACCAAAACTCTTCATCATCAACTCCATAATTTTTGATTTTTGGCCAGCATGAAACGCCACACCTGATGTACCATTTCATCATGCCAAGTCGGTCCAACAACGTTACAAAACGCTATGCGACAAAACCGCATCCTAAACGCCTAAATAAATAACGAAACTAATATAACTTTTAAAGTAAATAACTAACAACTTAAAATAAATATATAAATATATCACAACATATAAATATATATACACACTTTCACAACACGTTCTAAAATAATTTAAATAATAAATTATTTTTTTTTACGAAAAAATATCATTTTAATATAAACAAACACAAAAAAAATAAAGGGTGAAAATTATGGGGTGTTACATTTAGAGTAGGCTCACATTTTGTTCCTCCTTTAAGCGTTCTTAAGTTATAATCTCTCGACCGGTCATGAATAGAACCGAGTCGACCTTGCTTGTAAGTTTTAAGAGATGATTTTCGAAATGAGAAATGATAAATGGGAATGGGAAATGGAAAAATGAAAATAGAAGAATGGTAATGGAATGGAAATTGGAAATGATTAGAAATGGGTCTGGCGCACTGTCCTGTATAGCACGCTTAGGGGCTTCTTAGCCAGGTGCAACCCACACGCTTAATTTCAAATGATTCCAAATGTTCGTCAAGCCTACAATTTGGCGACTTCACTGGGGAGGATTTTAAAAACAATTTTTATATTTTTTAAATGAGTGGGTGAAACATGAAAAATACAATTTACTCTTATTTTTATGCCTTAGAATAATATATTGTTTTGCATGTGCATGGCTATTAGCCACCATAAGGACGATCTACCTTACCTCATTAACACATGTTCTATGTGCGAGGTCACCCCCGGGGGGTTTGCGCTTTGTCCTTCCAAAAATCATCCTGAGCGATAGTGTTGGATCTTAGTCATAAGCAAACCTACCCAACTATGGCATTGTTCTCTTGTTCATGACTTGAAACTGGAGCGCGTCTTACACGTGACCACCTCTTTAAGCAGGGGTACGAAGCGTGGGATCATTCTCTTAGTCATAGACCCTTTCAGCCTTAACCTAAACCTGACCAATAGTTGAATGTAGAACTGGACTTTAGGTTGAGAATTTTTGCATACATGTTACTTGACATTTATGTGTGATTGCAATGTTTGCCTGATCATATTTTATTAACATGTTAATATGTGTTGCGCCTAAAAATAATACAATTCGCTTCTCAAAACTGTCGTTTTCGCCCGAACATTTGTCAAATTAACAATATGCATGCCGCAGAGTATTGCGCCTGGCGCAACACTCCTGCGCCCGACGCAAAGCCCGCAAGCCGCGCACATCTGTTGCAGTTCGCCTCACCAATTTGCTTCAATTAGTGCGTCCTCAACTTAGTACGTCCTAAACAGTTATTATAATTAATGCGCTAGTCTTCGCGTCTTGACATTATACAAGATTTATCAAAGCATCGTCTAAACTGTCACGAACACGAGGATGGGCTCAGCACGCTAGACGCATGAGGATGCGCCTGACGCTACTGGCCTGCGCCAGACGCGCACTCTGCGCCAGACGCGCACTCTGCGCCACACGCAAAATCGCTACTTGGCGTATTGTTGTGCATCTCTCGTTTTGCGTCACTTTAGGCAATGTGGTGATCAATTCCGTATAATACTTCGTGCATTTGAGTCATTGACTATTTAGAACATCTCGTGTTTAACCTCACCTAAATAAAAAGAGAGTCTTTGTTTTCTTTTAGAGTTCCATCATCATTAGGTCTCACCTAGGTGCACGGTCATAAATTTTTTTTTTTAGAAAGTCGGATATTCCTATCCTCCAAACAACTTATCCCATCTTAAATTTTTTTTTTTAATTTTCCAAAACTGCATTTTGATTGGTGACAAACTCTTGCCAATATATCATTATCCATTTTCCTCCACAAAATAAAATCCATAACGTCCAATATATCATTATCCATTTTCCTTCACAAAATAAATTCATCATTATCCATAAATTCATATATCATCCACAAAATAGATATCCTTCCATAAATATCCTCTCCTTTTGACAGGAGCTTTGAACAAATTAAAATGATATTTTCGAAAATATTTTCATTCCTCACCCTATCCATTTCTGGAGTGCGTCCTAAGTCAATGTGTCCTTGTCAAACAGGGTAATTGAGAAAACAGTCTCGATAGGTCGTCCTCGTGCGCGAAAGGCTAGATCTGTTCCACCGGCTAAAGAACGGTCAACTGTTGAAGCAAAGAATGGGTGACGAAAAGGTTACTGAATTGACTAATATCATAGAACGAATGGCTAAGAGCTTGGAGGAGGTCACTCTCCGTCTGCACCAAGTTGAAAGTGGTGAAAATGTTGTTTTCGCCAAACAAATGGAAAATGTTGTTCAAAAAGTCACCAATAAGGAGTCCTACTTTGATTAGGATGAGAACAACAAATTCAAGGGAAAACTACCTGAAAAGTTTTCCACGAGTGACTTTTCTAAGTTCAAACCTACTGACAATCCCAAGTATCACTTGAGGAACTTCAAGGCCACTATGATCATTAATTCTGTGGACCGTGAACTTTATCCAACAGTATTCCCGATGTCGTTGGACCCTGCCTGTCAAAACCGGTTCTACTCCTGGACCCCAAACATGTTGAAACATGGGGTCATAACACTAGAGAGTTCATGAAGCAATCTGAACATAACACTGTAATCCAAACCTCACTAAGGGAATTGGAAGTGTTGAAGCAAGATAACAATGAAGGCTTTACCACCTACCTTAACAGGTGGAGGGAAAAGTCTGCTTACATGGTCTCCAGACCTGCTGACAAGGACCTCGTCCGCATCTTTGTTAACAACTTGTCAGCCAAGTACAAAACTCATCTCAAATACTTGGGTATCGCTAATTTCACCAAGTTATACGACATAGGTGTGCAAATCGAAGATGACTTGTTGAAAAATTCCCAAAATGACAACAATCGTTATAAGGGCAATAATAACAACAAGAAGAATGATTACGAATCCCCTTCCAAAGATGGAGAGGTGAAACTTCTTGAGGCACCCCAAAGATCCTTCCAAAGGAATATGAGAAGGACATTCACTCTAATAGGCATGTCATATGCCACCGGTTTTGATCACCTCAATTCGAAGGGCGCTCTTGATCCCATTGGACCAACTCCGGATCCAGAAGAAAGTAAGAAGAGACCAAGTTGGGACAAGAATGCTTACTGCAAATACGATAGAGGGAATGGTCACAAGACGGAGGACTGTTTCAAACTGAAAAAATGCCATTCAAGACATGATTGATGAAGGTAGACTTCCCATTCCTCCTGCATGGAAGAAGCCTAACAACAAAGATAAACCATTAAACAAAGTTCTGGCTATCTCTGAGGATTAATACTGCTATGATCCACTTCTCTTGATCGCACCAATAGAGGATCATGTCCCCGCTATCATAATTGCTAGCACCTCACCAGATATCAATGGTATCTGGGATAGTGATGAAGAACACGAGTATGTCACAGAAGAAAGTGACTATATACAGGGAACATGTATATCTCCACCACTAGGACTATATGACGATGATGAAGTCATTAGTCCTAAAACCGATCGCTTTACTTTAGCAATGGATTGGTACAAAAGTAATGAGGAGGCAGTACGGGTACTTACTCGATCTGGAAGGCTAACTCAGCTTGTACAGGATAACCTTCCCACATCATCTCCATCTCCTGAAGGGGTTCTTCCCAAAGAGAACTCTCTCATTCAACAGCTCATGAAAATAAAAGCTGATGTTAGCATTTGGCAATTAATAGCTTCCTCTCATGGGCATCGCATGGCATTACTAAATGCCCTAAGAAAGATGAAAGTGTCATCTGACACTTCCCCTGAAGGATTGGTCAATTTCCTGACTGTTGATAAGCCAATCTAAGGAAATACTATTTCCTTCACTGATGATGACCTTTCTTTTGAAGGAAGCAAACACAACAAGGCCCTACATCCCACTGTAGCATGCGTGGGCATGAATGTCCCAATGACATTAGTAGATAATGGATCTGCCATTAACGTATCTCCATTACGAACTGTGCTTCGCCTAGGTTTCAAAGATGAGGATTTCAGTCCCTCCCATCAAGGCATCCGAGCATACGACAATTCTCGTCGTCAATCCTTGGGAACTATAGCCCTAAACATCTCTGTAGGGGTTATAGAAAAACACACATTTTTCTATGTCATTGATATTAAGGCCTCATTCAACTTACTATTAGGATGACCATGGATTCATTGTACCCTCACCCCGAAACTCACTTTTTGGTTCCCGACCATCTATGAAGTCATGACGGGGAAATCTAGATTGGATAAGTCCCTAAGATGTCCCTTCCGCTTCAATATCCAATTAGGTTTACGATTCTTCCTCTAAAGAATTGTTGGCGACTTCAAAACGAATTTTTTAATAAAACCTTAACAATGGGGTAGTCAAATAAACGCGCTCACACAGCGTGTAGGCATTAAAGGAATTGAAAAATGCACCCCTACAACATGTAACTAGACAAAGAGTAAAACTCCGTGATTTTATGCACTAATAATAGGAATTATTATAAAGAAGCAGAAGAATAGAGCAACAAAATTGAAATAAAATGGAACATGAAGCAAGTGTAAAATGTTGTTGTATAAGAACACATAACTCGTATCAGCAACTAAACGTGAACTCTATTTCAGCATGTTCCTTTCCCTTGTATACCCTAGTTACCTGCACAAGGGTACATCAATTCCTTATTAGGAAATTTACGTAAGTTCGAAACAATACTCTTTGAGCACGGCAAAGACAAGGACATCCTCAATACTATTAATCAAATTTTGACAAGGTTCATGGACATATCAGCAAAATCTATCCTAGTATTTTTCTTCATAAATACAAGAATTACAAATAACAATTATGTTATCAACCCTAACCCAAAAAAAAGAGTTCTACATTACTTCACATCATATTCTAGATTAATCTAATTAAAACATAAGATTGTGTTGGTTAGAGGATTTTCCTAGTGTAGGTCCTATTGAATAGCAATCTAGCAAGTAATAGCAAACAATACTAGAACAACGAAAGAACGACAGAAATAAAAGACACAATATAACTTTAAACGTGGAAACCCAAGAACTGAAAGAAAAACCACGAATATGGACTAGGAATCGATAAATGTTCAAAAGAAGATTACAAAA
The DNA here is from genome assembly GCA_947646795.1 of Beta lomatogona. Taxonomy (NCBI): domain Eukaryota; kingdom Viridiplantae; phylum Streptophyta; class Magnoliopsida; order Caryophyllales; family Amaranthaceae; genus Beta; species Beta lomatogona. The sequence continues at coordinate 83,812 of CANSNZ010000291.1, read as the reverse complement.
GCTCTCCAAGATCTCTCTCTAGCATTTCCTCTCTTGAATATGAGAATAATAATGCATAATCATCTAATAATCGCATTAGGTTAAACCTACTTATAACTTAACTCGGAAAATCGCGTTTCCGCGTCAAATTCAGCACCGCCCGATCGGGTCGAGTGACATTCGCCCGATCGGGCTGCCAATATTGCCAAACAAGATTTGCACTCGGGCCCGATCGGGCGACCTTCGCCCGGTCGCTCGCCCGATCGAGATCGGTACTTCCCTCGAACTGGCGAGTCTGCCCGATTCCATCGGGCGCCCTGCTTCCATCGGGCGCCCTGCTTCCATCGGGCGCCCTGCTTCCATCGGGCGCCCTGCTTCTAAGCCCCTGCTAAGACGTTTTACCCCGCCCGGTAGGGCGGCACTGCCCGATTCGATCGGACAGGCCTCCAAGACAGCTATTTGACGAACTTCCAGGTTCACGCAACCTCATCTCCACACCATACACACATATTGTGCCCCATATGACACCATTTGTCCAACAATCTCCCACTTCGAGATAGGTGTAAGTGAAGAATGCCTTATGCCATTATCATCCTTTCATTCATCTCAATTCCTAATAAGCACCACCTTCATCAACAATTACCGAAGGCCAACTATGGTTCGACACAACCTTAGTTTGTCACAACTCACACTCTTAGTGAGCATATCCGCTGGGTTCTTATCACCCAACACTTTCTCCAGACACAACACATCGTCTTCCACTAAACTTTTGATGTAGTGCAAGCGCCGATGAATGTGCTTTGTCTTACAATGATACATGGGATTCTTAGCCAAATGCACTACACTTTGACTATCACTGTAAAGTACCACTTTCTCCTGTTTAATGCCCATCTCTTTAAGAAAACCAATAAGCCATTCCATCTCCTTAATTGCCTCAGACATAGCCACATACTCAGACTATGTAGTAGATAGAGAGATACACTTCTGTAACTTGGACATCCAGCTCACTGCAGTTTCACCAACAGTAGAGACATATCCTGACGTGCTTTTGTTTGTATCGATATCTCCACTGAGATCAGCATGAACATAACCCTCAAGCTTCACTCATTTCTTCCAAAAACAAAGCCCCATACCTGAAGTGCCCTTCATGTACCTTAGTAACCACTTCACATCATCCCAATGTTTCTCACCTGGATTAGAAACAAATGTACTCACAACTCCCACTGCAAAAGCAATGTCTGGCCGTGTGCAAACCATGGCATACATCAAGCTACCAACCGTCGAGCATAGGGAATAGTGGCCATCCGCTCCTTTTCTTCTTCTGTAGTTGGTGAGTGCTCCCTTGTCAATATGAGGTCGCTAGGAAGCGGCAAATTTCTGGGTTTTGCCTCTCCCACATTAAACCTCTTAAGTACCTTAAGAATGTAATCTTCCTGAAACAACTTCAACATGCCAGTAGACCTATCCTTGAAAATCCTCATACCTAAGATTTGTGTAGATTCACCCAAATCTTTCATCTCAAATTTCAGTGACAGTTTTCCCTTCACACTATTTATCACCTCCATGCTCGTACAAGCAATCAGCATATCATCAACATACAGAAATAAGTAAACATAGTCATTTACATGCCTCTGAAAATAGCAACAATGATCGCTATCAGCTCTCTTGAACCCGCTGCTACACATGAAAGTGTCAAACTTTATGTACCACTGTCTCTAAGCCTACTTCAATCCATATAAGCTCCTCTTGAGCTTGCACACCATGTTCTCCTTTCCCGGAACTTTATAGCCATCCGGTTGGTTCATATAAATCTCCTCATCCAGATCACCATGTAGAAACGCGGTCTTAACATCCATCTGTTCTAAGAACAGATTTTCAGGAAGAACAATAGCCAACAAGATATGTATAGTAGTCAACTTCACAACAGGAGGAAATATCTCATTATAGTCAATGCTCTCCTGTTGTAGGAACCCCTTTACTACTAATCTCGCCTTATACCTGACACTTCCTTCAAGCTCTTTCTTCAATCGAAGATCCACTTTTTGCTAAGTGCCATCATACTCGCGAGCAATGCGATAACTCCCATGTCTCGATTCTTTTCCAGGGACCGCATCTCATCTTTCATGGCTAGCTCCCGCTTAGATGTGTCAGTCGAATTTATTTGCCTCTTTATATGATTCTGGGTCACCTGCATCAGTTAGTAGCAAATAAAACATAGAAGGAGAATATCGGTTAGGTGTTTTCGACACCCTTTGTAACACCCCGTAATTTTCACCCTTTATTTTTGGTGTTTGTTTACATTAAAATGATATTTTTCGTAAAAATAAATAATTTATTATTTAGATTATATTGGAACGTGTTGTGAAAATGTGTATATATTTTTATATGTTGTGATATATTTATATATATTTATTTTAAGTTGTTAGTTAATTGTTTTAAAGGTTATATTAGTTTCGTTATTTATTTAGGCGTTTAAGATGTGGTGATGTCGCGTAACTTTTTTGTAACGTTGATGGAACGACTTGGGATGATGAAATGGTACATCACGTGTGGCGTATCATGCTGGCCAAAAATCAGCAATTATGGAGTAGAGGATGAAGAGTTTTGATGTTTATTAAGCTAACCGTTGAATATCTTGTAACCGCTCATTTAATCCCTCATTAACATTCTCCTAAACCCTTCGTTTTTCCTTGCCAATAACTTCTGATTTTTAATAAGAGAAATTCAGCATCATTCTCATTTAACCCACGCCATTTTCAAGAAAAGAAAGAGAGGAAGGGAAGAGAAAAAGAAGAGAAAGGTTCATCCCGGTTTTTCCTGTCACACCTTCACGAAATCTAACCTTGGATCATTCTCAAATGTGGACAGCATGTTTATAACATCTTGCTTCACTTTGACCGGTGCGATTGTGAATACGATATTTCAATCGCCGGATATCATGGCCGGACCAGAACAACACGAAATGAGATTTTTCAATGTTCAAGAAGAAAACGCCTAGTGACTTGTTGCTACAATTATCGTTCGTTGTGCCTTGGAGTTAGAAGAGGAATTGGGTTGTATGTGTAACTCTTAACTATTTCTTTAGACTCAACTCTCCTCCCGACGTTCAAGGTAACTAGTAGTTATCTTAGAACAATAGTGATTAGGGTATTATTCGGTATTAGATTATTACGCTAAGAATTGTATAAAATACTTTTGAATGAAATTATTGACGAAATTTGACATGAATATACTTGATGCATTCTGCATGAATATTGTATATAGAAAAAAAAAATTCGTCTGAGTTTTAGTATTTATTCGATTTATTTAGTATTTTTTGCATTTTTGACTTATTTGCATAATAATTATTGAACGAATGTTAAAATTGCTGAAATTATTTTTCGTAAATCATGTTATATGTGTAGTATGTATTTCATTCCTTGGAATATTTGTTGCCTACTGTTTACATGTTTATTTAATTGGTTTATTTGTTTTTGCATTTTCGTGTCTGTAAGTATATAAATCGTGAAAATTATTTCTGTTGGCGGAAAATTTAATTTATTTATATATTATGTATTATAGTGAGATTATACATGTTATGTGAATTTTTGGTAATTTTTGGGCGTTTATTTATATTTTTAAATATTATATTGGCTTTATTAAGTATTCTGTAAATTAATGTTTAAAAATACCTTTAGAGTCCGAAAATTAGAAATAAAATTTGTACCATGTCAGTGGGGCAATAATGGTCGTGAGATAATTTTTTTGTTATTTTACTGTTCGTTTTTATTAGTTTAATAATTATTATTGTGTTTTTGTTATGAGTTTGTGGATATTCTTTTTAATTATTTAAGGGCTTGTTAATCAGAAATAATTTATGACCTTTTAAATTCTTGGAAGCTGGTGTTTAGTAGGTTAATGTGGTTATTATTGAGTATCATTATGTTTACGTTTGGTTTATGTAAAAATGATTAGTCGTGTACGTTTCATTGATTTAATAAGCCTTGGAGTTAATTGATGGTGGCGTCAGATGCACGCTGATGCGTCAGACGTAGTTTGGTTAGTGCGCCAGTCGCACAGTGTGGCGCTGAGCGCAAGCTCATGCGTCGAGCGCACAGTCTGGTGCAGTCTAATTTTTCGTATGATCTTGTATATATGTTCTACTTGCGTTGGTGATCTTATTTGATATTATACATTTCTGATTGATACTGTTAGTGCTGTAAAAACTATTTTATTATATTTGTTGATGCTTAGTGATGTTCAAAGGAATTTTAAAGAATTATTTTTGATGAATCATGGGTATAAGGACGGGTGGCATCCCTTCTTCTCTTTTGACGAATATTTTTGAGCTGAATGATACTTTGATGATATTTATGAATTATGATTTTATTTTTGGATAAGAACATCCAGTGGGATAGATGTAGTCCCCGGTGAAGAACATGCCAACCACCTGGTTTGCGAACTAGGGGTAAACATGGGTTAATTGTTGTCGTCCGAGAGGTCAGGGAGTTCTGCGTGTTCTACCTTGCATATGGGGTTTGGCCATTCTTAGACACAGGCGGTGGGGAAAGTAAGCCCATAGACTGACCTGAAGATTGCGATATGACAAACCTTAGGAAGTGAATTGCGATTCACTGGCGTTCAATTTCTGACTCAATCACTTGTTTTACCTATACTTTTTATTTTTATAAAAGTACTCTTGATATGATTTATTTATTTTTATCCAATTCACTTGCTATTTATTATTCATTTGCATTACTTGTGAGTTATATGGAAGTGGATGCATATTGTAGTTGACTTGACTTTATTCTTTCCTTTCTTACTAATCTATGTCTGGAATAGACTTTGATTTCTTTTGTTCTGGGAGAACTGCTAGTTACTCTCCACTGATTGTGGATGTTTGTTGTATATTTTGCAGGTTTTGTTGATGGGAATCTTCTTTGGTTTTGGGCTCGGGTTGAGAAGAGAGAATGAAATGATAGTTGTTTTAGGCTTAGCTGCTAGTTAGACTTTTCTCTTTTGGAATACTCTGAATTAGTTATTTATTGATATTATTTATTGAAGTTGGTCTCTTAACATAGTTATTTAAATACCTTTGTATTAGAAGTGGCATTCCCAGAAGACGATGTTTCCGCCATCGTCCTATAATACTATTATTATTTTTCTTTCTTTTTCCGCTTTGAAATTCTTGGGTGTTACACCCTTGCTGATTTTCTCAAGTCAACTTGAGACTATTCTCCCTGTACTAGAACTGGATCCTCTTGGTGGTGTGAAAACAACACCATCTAAATTACCTTGCTGTGTGTTATCTGACTCATCTGAATCAGACCCTGCATGAGTATGAGCCTCATCTCTATGTTGCTCAACCCATTCTGGAACAATGACATCTCTTCCATCAATGCCTTCCGTCTCCACAAACACCTCCTCCTGAACTTCCACTGGCTCAGTAATCTTACATTTATCACCATAAACATCCTTGTACACCTTAGTCTCATCAAACGTGACATACAATGTCTCAAAATCTTCCTACTTTTAGGTTCCCAACACCGATATCCAAACTTCTCAGAACCATGCCCAATAAAATAACATTGAACAGCCTTTGGGTCTAATTTGTCGTGATTCTCAGATTGAACATAAGCAACACAACCAAATAATTTCGTAATAGAAAGATTTACCTCCTCCCCACTCCAAATCTCCTCTGGTAGCTTGAACTTCAATGGAACTGATGGTCCTCTATTGATCAAGTAAGCTGCTGTACTAACTGAATCTGCCCAGAATGTTTTAGGTAGCCCTACATGCGACCTCATACTTCTAGCCCTTTCAGTTAGTGGCCTGTTCATCCTCTCGGCGACTCCATTATGTCAAGGTTTCCCTAGAAAAGTTCTCTTCAGAATGACGTCATTCTCCTCACAAAGCTTTGTGTACTCTGCCAATTCATACTCACCTCTATTATCTGACTTAATGCACTTAATCTTCTTTTCAGTCCGATTCTCTACCTTAGCTTTCCACTTCTTGAAGGTCTCATGAAGCTCAGATTTCCTCTTCATGAAATAAACCCATACCTTCCTGCTGTGGTCATCAATGAAAGTAACAAAGTATATATCGTGAGCCTCCAAGGGATCTGACTGGGGAAGGTCCCCACAAATCAGTGTGCACCAACTCTAGCTTCTCAGTTTTAAACTCTTTCTTGGCTTTTGTGAAAGTCACCTTTTTCTGCTTGCCATAAATACAACTCTCACAAAATCCCATGTCAACTGATTTCAACCCTGACAACTTGCCACTTGGAGCTAAAATCTTCATCCCTTTGTCACTCATGTGACCAAGTCTAGTATGCCATAACTTAGTCTCATCCACTGTAGCTGCAACAACCATGTCTGTACACCCTCCAATAGTGTATAGAGTTCCCATCTTAGTACCTCTATCCAAGATCATGGAACATATATATATTTTCCACTTCCCCTCAAAGAACACAGTCTTGTAGCCACATGAGTCCAGTTGACTAACATAAATCAGATTCTTTGCTAGGCCTTGAATGTACCTAACATCTTGCAGTTTTATAGTTCCCCCATTCGCAATCCTGACAATCACATCTCTATTCCCCATGATGTCCAATGTCTTGTCATCAGCAATTACCCAACTTCTTTGCTTTGAAATCATGAAACAGCTCCCTCATAGGTGAAGAGTGAAACGATGCCCCCGAATCTAGGATCCGCGACTCCATGGGACTCTCAACACATAGGTTCAAAGCATCCTCAATATCATGTGATGCAAAATAAATTGATGAGTTATCACTATCCTCCTCGTTTATCATTGTGGTCGAGCTTTCCACCCTTCTTCTTGGGATGTGGACACTCCCTCTTTGGATGACCCTTCTCACCACAATTCCAACGAGATAATACTAACCTTGCCTTTTGACTTACTCCGGCCCCTAGACTTTGATCTACCCTGAAAGTTCCTTCCTTTTCCCTTTTGTTTTCCCCTCCCTCTACCCTTAGCACTGTATGCTCCAGATTCAAATACTCTCACTCAAAATCAAATCACAGACAACATCATAATCCAATTTTTCTTTACCAGAAGAATTACTAACATCAGTTACAACAGTTTCCCAAGCAACAGGTAAGGAGGACAACAAAATTAAGGCTTTCACTTCATCATCGAAGACAATATTAACCGAAGATAATTGACTTATTATTGAATTAAATTCATTAATATGTTCAGCAGCATAACTACCATTATTCATCTCTAAATCAAATAAACGGTGCATCAGATATACCTTATTCATAGCCGAGGGCTTTTTATACATATCTGAAAGAGCTTTGATTAATCCGTCGTTGTTTTGATATCCTTGACATTGAAGGCCACAGTCCGATGCAATGTCAATCGCACCACCGCTATTGCTTCCCTATCGAGTACCTTCCACTTTGCCTCATCAATGTCTGTCTACTTCGTCTCAGACAAGGGTTGATACATATTCTTCTGATATAGGAAATCTTCAATTTGCATCTTCCAATATCCAAAATGAGTGCCATCAAACTTCTCGATTCTAATCTTCGCATCCTCCATTGTTAATCACTTCTAGATCTAGACAATAATCCGACCTGACTCTTGATCCGAAATTACATAACAAACTTAAAAACAAGTAATTCTGTCAACCTTAAAGATGCAAATTCGAATTATATAATAAAAAAGAGGTTAAAACCACCTAATTTGACTCATTTATAGATCAAAAAAAACCAAGTGAATCAAACTACTTTGAAATTGCAAATTCAAATACATTACTTTGAAATCAGGTATTTGCAACAATCAGATAATTGAGACGGATATAAGCAAGTTAATACTAGAAAATTTCATTTGACTCAACCAAATTCATAATCCATGCAAATCCTAAAAGTTTAAACAACGGTTTTTTTACTAGGTACCCTGTGGTATTTGAAAATTCATGGGGTACCCCTGTTGTTTAAAAAATGCACCACGTAACCTTACTATTTCAATAAAATGCACAAAATACCCTTATTGACTAACGGTGTCAAGTTTACGTTAGTCATTAACCATAATTAACCCCTCTAACCTTAATTAAGCCCTCTAACCCTAACTTAAAAACCCCAACCCTAACCCCCTAACCCTCTAACACCTCACCCCCCACCCCTAACCCAAAACCCTCTAACACCTCACCCCCACCCTAAACCCTAACCCTAACTACCAAACCACCACAACCCTCCACGCCCTCCCTCCACCCCCTCCCCCCCACACACAACCCACCCTACCACCCCGTAGCTGCCTTCCCCCCCACCCCCGTAGAAACCCCCTCTCCCCCCACCCATACAACACCCCCTCTCCTCACCCGCAAGCACCCCCACACCTAGTTTCTCTTTCCCCTCATTTCTTCTCGTCGACGTCCGAAGTTCGCCGAAGCTACGCCTACCGCCCTATTGCCTCGGCATCCCATCGCAGCGCCGCTCTCCTTTTGTCTCTCTTTTTTATTTGTCGCTGCTCTCCTCTCCCTCTTCTTCTCCACGGTTGTTGTCGGTGTTGCTCTCCTATCGGCCAAAATAAAACACACACATTTACGGGAAGGAGGGAGGATGAATGGGTTGTTGTTTCGCGGTGACAACAGGAGAGGAGACTAGGTGGTGATGCGGTGGTCCACGAAGAGGAGAGCAACCGAGGGTGAGAAGGGAAAATGAGGAGGAAGCGGGGAGATGAAAGAAGGGTAAAAAGGGGTGGTGGTGGTCTTGGGGCAGCAAGGGGTGTGAGGGGAGGGGCTGCAGGGGGTGTGGAGGAGGGGGTGGCAGCGGGGGTGGGGGGAGATGGGGTGCGGGGGGGGGGAAGGGGGGTGGAGAAAGGGGTGTGGGTGGGGGAAGGGGTGGTTGGGTGATTAGGGTTAGGTTTTAGGGTGGCGAAGTTAAGTGTTAGGGGGGTTATGGGTTAGGATTAGGGTTTTGGTGTTATGGTTAGAGGGGATAATTAAGATAGCTAGGGTTAATGACTAACGGAATCATGACGCCATTAGTCATTAAGGGCATTTCATGCATTTTGTTGAAATAGTAAGGGTGTAACACCTCGTCCTTCAACTACTAAGATACTAAACAATATCTAATCAAGATTTACTAAAAAGACGTTAGCGGAAATAACGTCCGGACGGTTATGCTACTCTAAAACAATAAATAAAGATAACCTCAAACCAAAGTTTCATAGCTTCCAAAAGAAATATTTGAAAACATTATGAATCTAATAAAAAGAAACATCCCAAATCATAATAAAACATAACATCATCCAAAACAACGAGACATGCAAGTCTCCCATTAAAATTGAAATAAAACTAAATGTGTTTGAGACCTAGCATAACATAGGACTCTCTATTGTCTGCATAGAACTCATCTACCAAAAAGACTACCATAAGCTTCCTCTCACTACCAACCCACACTCTGCTAGCCCAAGCAGTCACAAGTCTAGCAGTCATTTCCATCTGCAAGGATATATTAAATAATTCCACAGTCATTGGGGAGTAACTAGCAGTTCTCCCAGAACAAAAGAAATCAAAGCATGATTCAGACATAGATTAATAAGAAAGGAATGCATACGATCATGATAAAAATAACATGCATCCAAAACCATGAAGCTCACAAGTGGTACAACTGCTAGTCAACATCAAGTAAACAAGATATAGTGAGTAAATCAACTCTAGAATACTTAAATAATACTACCTCCGTCCCAGAATAGTCTGAACACTTTCCTTTTATGTTTGGCCCAAATTAGTTTCAACACTTCCATTCTTGGCATGGTCCCACCATTAATATAATTTTTTTTACACATCTTTGGCCCACACTTAACCTTTTATAAATAAAAAGTTACCCAACTTTCTCTTTCTTCTAATAAAAAATACCCCACCAACTCCTATCACATCTACTTTTTAAATAAAATAACATTTGATAACCACACCATAACTTATCACCTTAAACTACGTGTCCTAACAAGTGTTTAGATCATTTTGGGACGGAGGGAGTAATAAAACAAAGGTACAACAAGTTATTGAGTCAGAAACCGAACGCCAGTGAATCGCAATTCACTTCCTAAGGTTTGTCAGATCGTAATCTCCAGGTTAGTCTTTGGGCTTACGTTCCCCACTGCATGTGTCTAAGAATGGCCAAACTCCCGATGCAGGGTAGAACATGCAGATCTCCCTGACCTCTCGGACGACAACAATTAACCCAGGTGTACCCCTAGTTCGCAAACCAGGTGGTTGGCATGTTCTTCACCGGGGACTACATCTGTCCCACCGGATGTTCTTATCTCAAAATAAATAAAATCATAAGTATCAACCATCTCAAAACAATTCATCAAAAAGAGGAGATAAGGGATGCCACCGGCTTTATACCCATGATTCATCAAAAATAATTCTTCAAAATTCCTCACAATAGTAATTTACAAACTTACAACAATTGTCTCAAATAAATACTTTGAACATCACTAAGCATCAACAATGATAATGAAATAGCTTTTACAGCACTAACAGTATCAATCAGAAATGCATCATATCAAATAAGATCACCAACACAAGTAGAACATATATACAAGATCATACGAAAAATTAGACTGCACCAGACTGTGCGCTCGGCGCATGAGCTTGCGCTCAGCGCCACACTGTGCGACTAACGCACTAACCAAACTACGTCTGACGCATCAGCATGCGTCTAACGCCACCACCAATTAACTCCAAGGCTTATTAAATCAATGAAACGTACACGACTAATCATTTTTACATAAACCAAACGTAAACATAATGATACTCAGGAATAACCACAGAAACCTATTAAACACCAGCTTCCGAGAACATAAAAGGTCACAAATTATTTCTGATTAACAAGTCCTTAAATTATTAAAAAGAATATCCACAAACTCATAACAAAAACACAATAATAATTATTAAACTAATAAAAACGAACAGTAAAATAACAAAAAAATTATCATACGACCATTATGGCTCCACTGTCATGGTACAAATTTTATTTCTAATTTTCGGACTTTAAAGAATTTTTAAACCTTAATTTACAGAATACTCAATAAAGCCAATATAATAACTAAAAATAGAAATAAACTCCGAAAAATTACCAAAAATTCACATAACATGAATAAACTCACGGCAATACATAATATGCAAAAAAAAGATAAACCAATTAAATAAACGTGTAAAGAGTAGAAAAAAATTCTTCCAAGGCATGAAATACATATAACACATATAACATGCTTCAAAAAAAATAATTTCAGCAATTATAACATTCGTTCACTATTTATTTTGCAAATAAGCCATAAACGCATAAATTACCAAATAAATCGAATAAATACTAAAACTCAGACAAAAATTATTTTTCTGCGTAATATTCATACAGCATGCATCAAGTATGTTCACATCAAATTTCATCAAAAATTTCATTTAAAAAGTGTTTTAAACAATTTCTAGCGTAAAAATCTAATACCGAATAATACCCTAATCACTATTGTTCTAAGATAACTACTAGTTACCTTGATCGTCGGAGGCGAGCTGAAAATTACTGGAAAATTCCGTTATAGGCGTGCACCCTTCTCCTTCTTCAACCCCAAAGCACCACGTACAAGAAAGAAGCAAATAGAACTAGTCACGAACAATTGATGAAGAGTATAATGGAAAAATTTGAGAGAAAATGATGAAGGTGATGATGTCCGAATTTTTTTAGAATATGGCAGCAATGAAGTTTCGATTTTTAATCAGATTTTGGAGTGTTTAAAGGAATAAATAAAATAGGTTTATTAGGAGAAATGATGAGGGGGGTTATGAAGGTTACAAAATATAAAGAGTCATAAAAAAAAAAAGAAATGAAACAAGAATAACTTCTCCCTTCTCCCGTCACACAATAAACCGATAACTTCCTAAATCGTGCCTAAACTTTGAAAATACTTAATAATGAAAATAATTCTAATAAATTATATTATAAATATAAATATAATCGACACATTAGCACGCCATAAAAATAAAAAAATAATAATTCGGCTCCCAATATTATAAAAATAAAAATCATTAATTTAGAGAAAATAATAGTTTTAGGGAAACTTTTGCGAAAAATTAGGAGCAAAATTATGGGTTGTTACAAAGGGTACCTGGTGCATTTTTCCAACAATAGAGGTACCCTATGAATTTTGAAACACCACAGGGGTAACCGGTGAAAAAACCATTTAAACAAATATTGAATTTCCTATAAGCATCAAGCAACCAAATTATAGAGTCCAATCGATGTGCATAATTACATGATTAGTTCTTTTTCGTTCTTTCTTGATAGAATTATAGATTTATGAATTAGGTCACCTAATACCACTATGAAGAATTCACACAGGCAAACAATTCCACTCAGGATCTATTCATTACTAATAGTGAGTGTTTCTTCTCTACCTATCTTTCGAAGAATGCAGCGGGTCATTCCAAAGACTTATGACTTATGATCTATATTACTCAAACTTTGTCATTTTACCCATGTGTTGGATACGACACAACAACAAGCAGGGAATCGAAACTCCCCCGTTCTGTAACGGAATCTGGATTTACCGTTCATCGAAATCCCGTTACGGAACGTCATAATAAAGTTCCCATACTTCTCGCCGCGTTGTCCATTCCGAAATGCGAGCACGCCGCGTTAGAACGCTTTTATCCCCGTTACATTCGTTCTTTTCAAACAAAATTTTTTTTTATGATTTAATTATATAGTTGATGAAACATGATATTCTAATGGATTTGATTATATTATGCTGTAATAATGCTTCATAAACTAAAACAACGCAAATAAGGTTAAAACATATTATTCTGATTTTTAAAAAAATTCACGCCCCGTCGGCCGCGAAACATTCTATTTCCACGTTATAAGTCGTTCCCGCGACAACGCGACCGTTCCCGCTAACTCGACCGCGTTTTTTTTCCTTGGCAACAAGCGCACAAATACAATATGACACTCCAATCATGCGATTCGACACTTGCACAAGTACCCGTGCTAGACACGAGTGCTTGGGTCCAACTATCTAAGTAATACAACTTATGACAAAATGAAGTCTTAGTACTAGAACTTATAGAAAAAGTTACACCGGGAGGTCTGCGGAAGTCTGAAAAAATAAAGCCGCAGATTAATTAGTTAAGGGCTTTCCTTTGTTTATATTGTAATTTGCATGGGAAGGATTTAAGTTCACAATCTTCAACAACATCTGAAAGCTGAGGAACATCAGTAATATCACCAAGCTTTGAGCTGATATTTCTAACAGCTTCTAATATAGCGTTCTGACAAGTTAAAGAGCATCATTCACTAACTAGATCAATCTTCTTACAAGAGGTTAGAAGCTTAGAATTGTCCAAAATTGTCTCAAATTCACTAACAACTTTGACAGGAAAAAAGCCCTTACTGAGAAAATTACTAAGAATTAACAAAATTAGCTAAGCAAATAAGCAGAGAGATCAGAAAGTAAAGAGATAGAGACCAAGAAATTACAAAGCATGCCACCGAAGAACAGTCTTTAGCCTAAGAAGTCGCCAACCTATTAATCAGAAAGTTTGATATCACACTAGTAGAATAATTGCTTATTGCTGCGGTGATATTGCTGCGGTTTTACGCATACGCAGCAATATATCACGTAAAAAGAAAAGTTAAAATATAAAATAAAGATATTGCTACGGTTTCGGCAAAAAACCGCAGCAATATAGTTTCAACAGAAAATTTTTGAAAAGATATATTGCTGCGGTTTCTGGAAAAACCGCAGCAATATATTAAAATAATATTAAAAAAATAATATTTTAATATATTGCTGCGGTTTTTACAAAAACCGCAGCAATATCCCTATTTTTTTAATATAAAACACGGTGCAATTAGGGTTCAATTGATCCCCATTTTTTTTTGTAACCAGCCGTTTTCCCTCACTCATTCTTCTCCCTCCCTCCTCACTCAGATCTCTTCTCTCGTCCTTCTCTCGTCCTCACCACCACCTCCCTTTTCACTCCTTCTCTCTCTCTCTTCCTTCCTTCTTTTTCTCCAAGTCTTATACAATAATAATAATCTTCAGAACCTTCTTTCTTTTTCTGGTTGATGTGCTCTTAATTTCATCTTTCTCCCTCCTCAAATTTTACCCACCAAAAAAACAACACAACAATGGCTGCCGAGTTCTTATTCTGCAATGGCTGTCGAGTTCTTCGAAAAGGATGCAGTGAATCTTGCATCTTAAGACCTTGTCTTCAATGGATCGACACCCCTGAATCTCAAGGTCACGCGCGATTTGAATTTCGCCTCTCAGGCTTCGCCCGTCGCCGTCGCCGTGGCTCATTCAAGCTTCGCCCGTCGCCGTGGCTCATTCAAGCTTCGCTCGCCGTGGCTGATTGAAGCTTCGCACGTCGCCCGTCGCCTCTCAAGCTTCGAAAAACGAGATCCGTTGATTATTTCTCGGTTTTTTTTTTCGTTTTTCTTTTTTTTTTCTTTCTTTAGATCTGTTTTTGATTTTTTGTTTTAGGATTTTTTTTTTTATTTTTTTCGTTTTTTTAGATATGTTTTTAGATTTTTTTTGTTTTAGGATTTTTTTTTATTTTTTTCGTTTTCTAGATCAGTTTCTTATTTTTTTATTTTTATTATAATTTTTGTAATTAGTCATTAAGTTGTAATAGTTGTTTTGTTATTTTTGCTTTTTCATTTTACTTTTTGATCTTTTGTATTATTTATGTAATTAGTTTTTTTAGCTTTATATATTAATGAAATTCATGTTATTTAGTGTTTAGTTTGTCTGTGAATTTGGTGGATAATGGATGGGTTAGTTGCATGGTTTTAATCTTTCAAATTTAATTGCGAAATTCCAAAAAAAAAAAAAAATTTTTTTTACCAGTATGAGGACCTATTGCTGCGGTTTTGGGCAATAACTGCAGCAATAGGCCAAGCTATTGCTGCGGTTTATAGCCAAAACCGCAGCAATACGTTGTACGTTTTTAATAAAAAATAAATATATTGCTGCGGTTTTGGCAAGAAACCGCAGCAATATGTTCAAATATTGCTGCGGTTTTAAACCGCAGCAATATATTAATTACCTATTGCTGCGCCCTTTATTGCTGCGCAGCGAAAACCGCCGCAATAGGCCACTTAATGACCGCAGCAATAAACAATTATTCTACTAGTGTCAGCTTATTTATGGGAATGACGTTGTTCTAGATTCAGGAAAAAGTATCCAAAAAAATTGATATAGTTATGTTGAAGATTTGTTGTGAAGGTCTACTACTAGGCTACAATCCCATAAATATAATTTCACAAATGCCACACTTATAGTAGTTAATCAAAAATTGCATAAAACATAAAGAAGTAACGTTGAAGCTGAAGATTAAGAAAAGATTAATTTTTCAAAAGAAGTTAAACACCAAACTGAATTGAGATTCACCTAAATGCTGCCGGTAATTCCCTCGAAATGCAGCCCTAGATTTGACCAAAACTTCTACAAAATTCAGATTTTCCACACAATTAAATAAAATTAGTAAAAAGTAAAAAAACCATAGATGCTCACCGATTTTAAGCCCTAGAATAAAAAATCCACAAATCAATTAAGGGTTTAATGCTTGTTGAATCGAAAGTCTAAAATTGGATTAGAGGACTACAAAAAAACCTTATGTATCGCAGAATAAAGGCAATATCGTACTTTATGGTTCAATTTGGCCAACAATAAAACCATAAATTGGATTCGGAGAATGCTTTATTTCCAAATCAAGCCCGACCCTAATATTCAGTAGAGTGAACAATGAACTTGAAGTAGCATGAGCAGTGAATTGAACCCTAGAACCATAGATTCTAGGGCTACTTTGCTCCAAATTGAACTCCAAACTGATCGAACTCGCGGATCTAGCAGCGGAGCATAGCAGCCAGTGAGAGAGTAGCAAGAGATATCGAGAGTGATAGAGGGCAAATGACACAGATCAAGAGTGGAGAGGGTAAGAGAGAGAAAGGAAATCAGTTTGATGGAAAGGGAAAGAGAGAGAGGCAAGAGAAAAATCAAAAGGGGAAGAGCAATAATTAGAATCGAGGAGAGGAGGTGAGCGAGTGACCAAAAGAAAAGGAGGCAGGAATAACAAATGCTCCAGTAAAACGGAGCATTTGTGAATTTTTTTTTTGTTATAATATTGAAGGAACTCACCAAATGCTCCGTTTGTGAAACAACCAAAGCATTTGACAAGGAGCAAAAGACCTTTTTTCCACTAGTGATCTCCTACAAGAATCTTGGGAGATTTATCAACAATTTTATACCTTCCTGAAAACCTTTATGGCAACTACCTACTGTATGGGGAGGTACTTCTTGTTAAACTATTATTGACCTTTCAATTTGGTGCTTGGCAAATTTCTAACAATCCCAGGTATAGAATTTTCTTTCTGCTATGACCCTGAGAGATTATATCTCCACTTCAACCAGTAGGACTCGCTCCATCCCATAAACCAAAGAATACGGGGTTGTGCCTGTTGGAGTCCTAATTGATATTATATATCCCCAAAGGGCATATGGTAGTTTGTCATGCCATTCCCTAGTCTTTTCAGTCATCTTGGCAGCAATAGTCTTGATTGTCTTCTTGGCTGCTTCCACTGCTCCAATTGTTTGGGGACGATAAGGTGAAGACTGATGATGCTTGATTGCATATTTTGCGAGAGTTGTCCTCATATGACCCTCAAATTGTGATCCATTATCAGAGATGATTTCAAAAGGTATGCCATACCGGCAAATTTCGAGACTTGCTTTGCCCCTAGCTTTGAAAAGCATGCAGCACTTCGAAAAGTAATCAATTGCTATGAGAATATACTGATGCCCATTTGAAGCCTTTTGATGAATTTGTCCGATTATGTCTATGTCCCAACTCGAAAATAGCCAAGGAGAAGTCGTATTATGTAGTGACACAGGTGGCATATGATTAAGATTAGCAAATATCTGACATTGCTTACAAGCACGGACAAAGCTAATGCAACCACCTTCTAGAGTACTCCAATAGAAACCTGCTCACAAAATTTTACGAGCCAGCATTCTTCCATTCATATGGGGTCCACATTAACCCCCATGAACTTCTTTCATGATGGCTTGCTTTTCAGTGTCATTCATGCACAGTTGTAGAGTATCATCAAACCCTTTGTGATATAGTCTGCCTTTTATCATGAGAAAACGAGCAGCTAACCTTCTGATGGCTATACGATCCTTCTTACCACTTCCCTGTGGATAGTGCATAGTTTCCAGAAAAGTCTTGATATCCTTGTACCAGCCATCATCATCATCTTGTTGATCCAGCATGGAGAGAATTTGTGCTATCGTCACTGTTGGCCCCTTCCTTTCTTCAATTAAAACTGACTAGATTTTTGTGTCATTTTCCTATGTCAAATTAACGGCGAGATTGGTTAAAGCATCAGTAAAACTATTTTGTTCCCGAGGAAGATGTTTGAAACTGATATCATCAAAATAAGGGATCAACGCTTGAAGGTACTCTGTGTAGAGCTGAAGGCTCTCGTCTCTAACTCTCTAAATTCCTATTGTTTGAGATATAACGAGATTAGAATCTCTATATACAGTGAGATGTCTTGCCCCTGCTACCAAAGCGGCTTTTACCCCATATATACAAGCTTCATACTAAGCTGTATTATTTGTTGTTGGGAAATCCAACATGACGGAAAATGGAATATGGACTCCATCAGGATCTACTAACAAAACCCCTGCTCCATTACCTCTCCTATTAGAAACTCCATCAAAATACATGCACCATTGTGGATTATCAATGAATAATAAGTACTCATCAGGGAATGTATCATCATATTCATCTCCTGACACTGGTCCTTCTGCTAGGGCTTCAGATATGGCTCTTCCTTTAACAGATTTATGGCTGACACATTGAATATGAAACTCAGAAAAACATAGCATGGCATCTTGCCAATCTTTCACTAAGTCTAGGCGGCATTAGAAGAGGTGGATTTGAAAGGTACTCATTCATGGAATCGAAAGCTTCTTGACATTCCCCATTCCACTCATGGGATGCCATTATTCTGAGCAGCTTAAATATAGGTTCACATCTGATAGTGAGTTATGAGATGAACCTGCTGATATATTGAATCATGCCGAGAAATCCTCTTATTTCTTTTCCTTTTTTTGGAGGAGGTAGCTCTTGAATATCTTTTAGCTTTTCCGAGTCCACTTTAATGTCGTCTTAACTAACAATGAATCTTATCAATTTTCCTGAAGTGACACTAAACATACACTTTTGAGGATTTAGCGTTAGATTGTATATCCTAATTCTTTCAAAAAAAGGACCTTAGTGTAGGAATATGCCCCTCACGATCTTCACTTTTCACAATCATGTCATCTACATATATCTCCATAATGTCGTGGATGAGGTCATGAAGGATAGTGGTTGCGGCCCTTTGATATGTAGCTCCGGCATTCTTGAGACCAAAAGACATAACTCGATAGCGAAAAGTGCCCCCACGAGTGATGAAATACGTCTTTGTCATGTCTTATTGGGTCATGAGTATTTGATTATACACTAAAAATCCATCCATGAAGGAAAACATTGCATGACCGATCGTACTATCCACGAGGACATCGATATGGGGTAGAAGAAAGCAATCTTTTGGTGATGCAGCATTCACGTCACGAACATCAGTGCACACTCGAACTCTTCCATCCTTTTTAGGTACGACCACTATATTGGCGAGCCAACTCGGATGCTTCACTGCCTGGATGAATTTAGCATCAAGTTGTTTCTGGATTTCTTCTTTTACTTTTAGACTAATCTCTAGTTTCATTCGGCGAGCTTTGCTTGCTTAGGCTTACTCACACGATGTAACGGAATGTGATATTCCGCAATTTATATATTAACACCGGGCATATCAGCATAAGATCATACAAACACATCTACATATTCTTTTAACAATGCAATAAACATAGACTGTTAAGTTGGGGATAGGGATGAACCTATTTTGACTTCTTTTACAGCATTTTCTGTACCAATATTTATTACAGTGGACTCTTCCATGGGTTTTATATATGTTTCAGTTGTATCAAGTGATTCATCCTTATTAAATTCACTGTCAGAAATAACATATTGCATGCAAATGTACTTAGATAAAGGTTCACATTCAATTTCCGCACTGTCAGAGTCTTCTGACTAGGTATGCAAGGTAGATTGGCTGGAAGATGAGCTATATGTATGATATCCATCGAAAAGGGGGTGAAATGGTAGTTTCATGAGATGGATGTGGAGGATGGTGTCCTAATAACATTTTAAATTCTATAGGCCTGTCTTTTGCCTAACACTCAATACTCCACTTATGTTCAATGCTTTCACCAAAAGGTATCATCATAGACACTTGGGTCAAAATTCCCTTCCTCAACGGACTCGAAAGTGAAAAGTTTCTTAAGGACTCCATGTTCTAGATTATCCACCCAGTTTTTTTCCTTTTCATTTTTTGGTTTTGGACAAACCAACTTTTGATTAAGTCCAGATTTCTAGCTTCATTGAAGAATACGTTCAATGCCTGGTAAAATATTCTGTTCTTTCTTACTAAGACAAGGTTACGGAAACTCATAGTATGGCTCGGTATCTCCTTGCGGGATGAACTGACCATTAAGGGTAGCGAAGGTTTTTGATGTTGTAAGAAGTGTTGCTTGGCTCATATCCTAATCCATGTCGATTTTGCTTGTCTACTATAGGGATTGGTTGCTTTATCCCCCTACCATCATGCCCAAATCTGATTCCTTGAGTATAACCCATTTTCATCAAGATTTGAAGACATTTGACATAGGTTGTGTGGCAAACCCTACAGGCTCTTTTACTGCATTCTTGGATATAGCTGAGGCTTTTATTTTTTATGGTAACTGGTCATCCTTAGGGAATGGACAAATTTCTTCTTCTTGGTCCTAAAGGTAAAGAAAAAGAATTATAAAAAAAAAAGAGAAGGAAGCCACATATTGCAGAATGCATTGCCTAATAAAGAATATTTTTGAACACGATTTTGCAATACTTTGATTGGAATGGTCCACCTTTACAATTTCAGGGGGTTTTTTTTAACGTATATATATATTAAATTTATTTTCTCTCTTGAATGATTTTACTATCATTGGGGTTAATAACAAATGTGTATTTTTTTTTTTATCATTCTTCCATTCCCTGCTTTAGTATTGAACAAAGACAGAAAATATAGAAATTAGGGTATGTATCCCTATTGATGTCTCAATTCAGCATTCTGAAATTGTTCCTATGATGACTGGCACCTTGAGTTGTGATCACATTGCCTGAAATACGATGGTTAGTTCATTTGAGTCGAACCCGAAGGTTGCCTACATATACCATTGCTCCAGGCGCATTTTATAGGGAATCAAACATAGCGTACTTCATTATTTTAAAAGGAACTAAAGTTTTTCATTTAATAAAGCAGTTGCACTCATATAGAGCTACCTACATACCCCAGGTGTTAAACAGGTGGAGTGATCTCACAGTGCAAGTGTACGTGATGATGGGGATTCAAGTTGCACGTAGTTCTCTAATGCTAACGATCTGAAAGATTTTTTTTCCTTTTTTTTCGATGGGCTAACCCCTTACAGGATTTTTACCGAAGATCTTTCCCCTTCTGTGAGACGATCAAGTAGCTAGCTTTGTAGTAGACAAGAGATATGTTGGTGATTTGCTTGATGCAATTGCTGAGAGCATGACATTGGTTTGTGCCGTGACCATGCAACTGATGATAACGACAATTTTTATGGAGATTTGGCCCTACAGGATTTGCCCTGGGCATCTAGGAAGTGGATGAATCTGACCTTGTTCAACCAGTTTGTGAAAGATATCGACTTGGGCTTGCGGTCGAGGATGTGACGGCACCTTCCTTGCAGGTACTTCTTTATGGGTTCGACTAATGAGACCTCGATCAATCAGGTTTGGAACTTTGTAATAAAGGTCATGGCATCAGTCAGTTTCATGCCCAAATTGGGGACAATAAGCGCAGAGTTTGCTCATGTCTGTTCCAGGAAGGGGTAAATAGTGCACATATGCTGGGGCTTGAATTATACCTTGGCTCTGAAGACGATCATACACCATACTTAATGGTTCATCTATCTTAGCGTACACCCTTTGATTTGCATTGGGAGTTTCAAGATTTTCCAGGGGTCGTTTTTCTTGCAATTTCAGAGTATCGATATTGAAGCCATGCTGCTCCATGTGGCTGAGGCAAGTGTACTTGATGGTAACCATGTGATGATAATAGAAGTCGTTTAGGTTTCGCAGTAATATAAGAATGACTTCCCGATCAGTATTAGGGACACGAAGCTGGGCGCGGATGTAAGCGCATCTTGAACAAAAGTGCGAGAAAGTTTCCAATAAAGCGCTTTGACACAAAGTAACTAGCTTGAACTTCTTAACATCAGTTTGTTTATGCTCTAGAGTCCAATTAACGAAAGCTTGGCTAGTGTTTTCCCAACTAGCACTATCCACATAATCCAAAGAATAGTACCAGTCCAGAGCTGGTCCTTCTAAACTCTTGTCAAAAATCATGGGGTAATCTTCCTCTAGTATGCCCCATGGGTGTAAGGCATTCACAAACCCAATTATGTGGACAAAAGGATCACCGTTCCCATTAAATTTCCTAAGCGGTGGCAATTCACAATTGTGATCTTCATGTTGATATCATGGACAGAGAATCAGCGACTTAGTGTGAACCTCTCGGATAGGGCCTGCTACATTTAAAGTCCAGGTCAAAATCGTTAGTCCCAGATCTTTTCTTTGACTCATTATCAACATTTCCTTCCATTTCTGGAGGATTGCTAAGCCAGGATTCTTCTGGTGCTTCAGATGACGTATTATGTTTGCCGATGCTTGGAGCTCATACCTCTTCTTCATCATTCCCACTTGGTTCATACTCTAGCTCTGTTTCTTCAGCACTTATATCTGGTGTGGCCGTTGGGATCTCATTCATCCATGAATTTTCAGGCCCAGTGTAACCATCCAACCTAGTGCCCTCTACTTCCTTTAGATATAATACCGATTTCTCGGTGTTGGAGATGGTCATAATTTCTGGATCACTAGAAATAATCACAACACCCTGATCAGTGAGAAGCTTTACCTTCCGATGTAGAGTAGAGGCTACTACTTTATTTTCATGCAGCCATGGTCTTCCTAATAAGTGTTTGAAACATGCTTGAATGTCAATGACCATGAATTCCACCTTCCTTGCCATGGAACCACATTCAATGAGAAGGCTGATTAAACCCAATACTTCTCTTTTGGCATTATCATATGCTTTAACCACCTGGTTGGATGGTACCGAATCTTCTTTTGATTACCCAAGTCTTGTTAGCACACGCAGAGGGCAAACGTTGATTACGGAGCCATTGTCGATTAATACTCTAGGTATCTCCCATTCATTACAACGTACAGTGATGTGAAACGAATTGTTGTGGTTGATATTATCAGGGAGATCTTTGTCTATGAACATGAGAGTTCGATCTACACCATGAATGAGCCTCACCATTTGGTCATGTTTTATGGAAGAACTTACATAAACTTCATTGAGATGCTTTAGAATGGCTGCCCTATGAGGTGGGAATGCATTAACAACTTCCAGATGGAAACATTAGCATTTACTTCTTTCATGTGCTTGATAGCATCATCTTCTTTATTACTATCCTCTGTCGTAGGCACCTTGCCCTTTTCTTTCCTTCTCAATACCTCCAAAGAATTTTCAACCTCCAAATGGGATGGTTTAAAATGGTGACCTGCTCTAGTTAAATGAGATATATCCACGTATTCCTCATCACTAAGATCATCGAGGCAGATGGGGCATCGGTAGATATTTGGAGTGGTGAAATGACCTCCAGTGTTTTTCTCCATAATTGTCAAGACTGAAGAGGCATCTTCATCAGCATCAGAGTCCAAGATGAAGAATGCACCATCATAATCCAAGGTTCCACACATATCAGAGAATGGATCCTTGTTGAGGGTGAAACTGAGGTCTTTACAAGGCATGATTTTGACATTTTCTTAAGTGGAATAGTCGTAAACCAGGCACTTATAACCTACGGCTATTGGCATTTCATACATTTGTGGAATTTTCTTGCGGATTAACTGGATTGGATCGCATCCATCTGACACATAAGAGATTGCATTAATCGTAAATGAAGGTTTATGATTAGGAAGGGGTTTTTGTGATGTTGGGATGAGAGTCGTTTGGTTTAGTGGAAGTGGTTCCTAAAGAGAGTTTTCCAGCACCGACAAGATTTTGAATTTGATGCTTTAGAGCCGTGTAGTTTTCAGTATTATGTCCCGGGATTTGGTGGTATTCACAATTTTGGTTTCGGTCATAACCAGGGTAAGGCTTATTAAGAGGTGGACGTGGATTCAAGGGTTGAATGAGATTGGCCCTTTTTAGCTTGGAGAGAGCTTGGGAATAAGTCATGTTCAAAGGAGTGAAGTTCCTTTGTGGTCGCAAATGGAACGCAAAAGATGCTCCAATGGGATGGATCGCATTAGTTATCTTAGGAGCTGCTAAATCATTGTTTGGGGCTCTTTTGATATTTCCAAACTTTGCATTATAAGTAGTGCCGCTAGTAGGTTCATCTTTCATAATGTCTCCCCTTTTCACAGTATCCTCAATTAGAGTTCCAGTATCAATCAAAGAATTGAAAGTCGAGAAATATTGGTACGTCATATGCTTCTAGTAGACAGGAAGAAGATTCTTCACAAACATTTGCAGTTGTTCTTCTTCATTAGGCCTACTCATCATTTTGGAGGCTTTGTTTCTCCACCGAGTGATGAATGTCTCATTAAGGTTTTGAGAAGTGGTCTCCAGATCCCTTCTAGTAACATCAATTTCTTCATTATACTTGTACTGGTTTGAGAACTCTCTGACAATATCAACCCAAGTGGATATCTTTGTGTTCTCCGGATTAGGCATCTTGAAACCATGAGGTAATTGTGTCTTTGGGAAAACTGTTAACCCACGAATGTCTATCCATGGTTCAGCCTTCATCATGCCTTTTAAGACTTCCTTGAGCTTAATTACTTCTTGCTTGAGCTTAGTGGGAATTTATCTCTCATTGTTCATAGGCTCAAGGTGAAAAGGTGAAGCTGCTTCTGATTCCGGAGGAGGAGGCATCTGGGCGCTTTGGCGCATTATGCTCAACACAGTTTGCTCAATATTATCCTGTCGGTCAAGCATAGTTTGGACAAGTCCTCGGAGCTCAGCCATTGGATCAGGTGGAGGGGTAGAGTGTTGTTGGTGCTCGTTGTTCAGAATTTTAGACATATTGCTGAGACGTGTAGCAGAGAATACAGTCGGTGCAGACAAGGATGATAGTATTACTGAAAGAGAACGTTCACTATGGTCAGAACTTCGGCGAATCAGCCTAGATCCTGAGCGGTGTGAAATGAGATGAAAAGTTAGAACATAAATTTGCCCAGACTTTATTTCTTCTTTTCTTTTTTTTCTGTAGGGAATGAAAGAAAGATATCTTTGAAATTTTTTTTTTGTTTTACCCCAATTTCAGTTACCATTTATTAAAAAGTGTAAACCTTGACTTTATCATTTGTTTTGGATTTTTCATTAGATTTATTTGACTTGTTATTATTTTTTTATTTAGACTTGGACCTTTTTATTTTTATTTTAGATTTCCATTTTTTAGACTCGTTTTTTTTTGGGATAATACACAAACGTTTTACAAAATCGATTTGGTGATATCCTTCTTTTTCCTGCTACTACAGAAATAAGAGAAAAGAGGTATAATGAGGCATGTGTCCTCATTATAATGCCCCATATATCGTTCTTCTTTGTGGTGATCAGCATGTATTGATTGCTTTTAAGCGCTGAAACCATAAAAGAAAATATCAAATGCAAAAGGGGCCGAACCCGAAGGTTGCCTACGTATCTCCATAGGTAGATTTGGATTTGGGGAAGAAATTTGTCTTGTGATTTTCCTTGAATGGAGAATCAGGCCCAACGTAGTTTTGATATATTAAAAAAATGAAATTTTACATAATTTCTTTTTGTAGCTGCACTTAGAAAATGAGTTGCGTACGTACCCCTTTTAGTACATTACATAGTAAAGAAAGCTAAGATAGATACATTACAACATTGGATTTTTTTAGGGGATCAAGCAGCACGTAGCTCTACCTACAAAGTACAATATAAAAGCAATTAACTACTCTGGACGCCATGCCATGTATTCTTCTGTCTGAAGGCGTCTGTGTGAAATGCATGAAATGTATACACTAACCATGTTAATCATAAAATAATGAATTCTTTTATGTTTCTTAGTAGGAAATGAAAGAATTTTCCTTTTTTTTTTGGTTTGAAAACAATTATCCCTTTTGATTTGACACAATTTTTTTTAGATTAAGACTTCAAATGTTTTAAGCTATACAATTTTAATTACATTATAATCCCTAAACATCACATTTTGAACTCGTGATTATGACTCTTTTCATTTTATCATTGTTTTTTTTTTTGTCTTATTTTGGGATTCTATTTTCGAAACATGATTTTTTCTTGTAAAAACCAATTTTATTTTTGAAAAACCAATTTGAATGAACAAAATCCATTGTGTCCATCGAGGGTGGATGCTCTTGAAAAAGCCGATCGCAATAGCTCGCGGATGCAGGTTTTATGCCCTTAATTCATTAATATGTCATTCTAAAATTATGACCCTTCTAATAGATAGAGGTATTAGACCTAGTAAGAAAATGGTTAAAAAAGAGTGCACGTGTATGGATCGATAAACTACCAAGCACACGTAATTTTCACATAAGCAAGCTATATACTAAAATTAAATTGTTAATAGCCATGATTAACTTTTTTATTATATATACATATTGAAAATAACGCATTGTTCAGATTTAAACCTCATATACTTCAAGTTGAAGTAAAGCTCCCCAGTGAAGTCGCCAGCCTGTGGTATCCGATTTTTTACTGTCTTAATTAACGGTCTAAATCCCATAAAAGTCTCTCATTGGACTATGTGTTTCATAAAACGAAGTCGCCACCCTATTAATATCTAAATAGGGACAGATTTAATTAATATATCATTTTAAAATCAATTTCATGAAATATCATGTAAAACGATGATGACTTCATATGGATAAGGCTTTTTTGAAAATTGGTCTTTCATACTATGAGATAGGGTTTGGGGTTTAGGTTAAGAGGTGCGAACGTCTGGAACTCGTCTCCTCTTCCGTTCTATAGAACGGGCTTCTACTAAATGCGTTATTTTCCATTTTAAAGTAATCATGGCTACTAAAAAGAAAGAAAATCACATAGTTTGCACATATACACATCAACCATTTTTATTTAGGACCAATATATCATTTGTACATGGTAGGTTTGAGCAACTAAGTTGCACTACGTACCAATTCATTGCAGGATTGCAATCCACTGATGGATCAAAACCATCTTAGTTCGATCTTATGTCTCACCTAAATGGCCAATTCCATTGGGGAAGAAAAGGAAATAGATTATGAATAACTCACCTTTAGGATTAAATAAATCTATTTGAAATGAGGTAATCACTCCAATTAGTGATTTAAATGGGGTTAAGATAATCACCTTAATTAGTTATTATATATGAAGGAGGATTAAGATAATCACCTTAATTAGTGATTAAGAATGGAGGTTAAGATAATCACCCTAATTAGTGACAAAACTTAAGAGGAAAGATAATCACCTTAATTAGCGATTAAAATGAAGGAAGGAAGTAATCCCCCTAATGAGTGATTAAAATGAAGGATTAAGATAATCACCCTAATTAGTGATTAAAAATGATGAAAGCTTAGATAATCACCCTAATTAGTGATCACCCAAGGTTTAAGATGAGCACTCTAATTAGTGAATAAATATGAAGAAACGTTAAGGTAATCACCCTAATTAGTGATTAACCAAGGTTTTAAGATAATCATTCTAACTAGTGATTAAATATGAAAGGTTAAATTAATCACCTTAATTAGTGATTAACCAAAGGTTTAAGATAATCACCTTAATTAGTGATTAGACTTGGAGGTTAAGATAATCACTTTAATTAGTGATTAAATGAGAAAAATGATTGCCCTAATTAACGATTATTAAGGTTTAGGATAATCACTCTAATTAGTGATTAAATAAGGAGTTTGAATGAATCGCCCTATTTGGTGATTAATCAAAAATTGAAACAACCACCTTAATTAGTGATCACATTTATAATTTTCAAGAGGTCTGGGGAAAGGTTTGGTTCCTAATTGAAGGCTTTTTGAGAAATAATCTTAATTGAAGATTATTAAATCATTTTGAGAAAAATGATCAATTTGAGATCAAATTTGGAGATTGTGTTTGGCTAATTGGAATTTGGCAATTTAAAGTGAGACACGTGAAAATTCCTAAAATCAATTGGGAGATCATAATTACCTTTCCAATTCTGTCAAATTACATAATTGATCCATTTGAAGATTATGGAGAACAATTTTGAAAATGTAATATGGATCATCGTACAATTTAATAACTTAGTTAGATTTGAAATTTTTCATCTTAATTGGGATGGGGTCGTTTAATTCATATACTATGATATATTGGGCCCAACATGCAATATTTGTAACATTGGTTGCTCATTTTATTCAAAAAGAATTGTCGAATTATTTATGAAAATTATGCATAAACATCTCCATATTTTTTCATTAATTGAGTGATGTAATAACTATTTACAAAGAAACTATTATTACAAAAAAAAATGTACAAATTCTATGATCTATACATATCTTCAATCTTGATCTTCACGACGATGCTCCTTGATCTTCATCTTCTTGAAAGGGCTTTGGAATTCATGTTTGTTTGTAAACTTATGAACATTAAAGATTAAATAACTTCATTAATTTGATTTTTTATGATGATTTTATTTGATTTTTATTTGTATAACAAAAATGAAATTTTAAGAGAAACTTAAAATTTCATGGCTTTTAATTAACATTTTCGTATGAAAAGAAAACATTTTTTATGAAACTTGAGTTAATCACTTTATTACATTTTCCAGATTGCACTTTTGTTCTTATACTGAATTACAAAATTCATAACTTTCTCTACAAAGCTTTAAATTGAGCATATGATACACCTATGGATAGGCCAGTGAGTTGTTTATGTGGTGTCACAATTTCACAAAACGTTTAGTGACAATTCGAATTATTGTGAATTTTATGCTAAAACTAGTCAAAACATGACCTTTATTCAATGTGTTCTTTGATCTGCAACTTACTGAACTTAGTTTGAAGTGAATTTTGGTATGAACATCATAGACACTTTAAAGGACTAGACTGGAAATATTCACTTGAATTGGATTTTTTTTTTTAAATTTTCTTAACTAAAGAGAAAATCAGTGTTCTGGAATTTAGTGATTTGCATGAACGTTTTTTGTAAAAATGATATCAACTTGTATATAATTCATATGAACATGATTTTTATGTTTTTACCAAGCTACTTATTTCTATTTTAAATTTGATGTTTTTAGTTTTGTCTAAATGAGTTTGTTGTAAACTTTATTGACAGAACAAACTTATGTGGTACTAGACAAAATCAGTTTTTCATACCAATGTTGTATGATTTTTAGTTAACTGTACAAAATTCGATTTTTAGAAATTCCAAAGCCCCGTTTCTGGAAACATATTAAACTTCATAGGAAAAATATTACATCCTATTAAATATTCATACAATACAGACGAAAAATGAAATGAAGTACGAAACTAAAACTGACCATAATTACAGCATCACATTTCCTTTTTATGGAGATGTTTATGCAAAACTCTACTTGAATTTCTCTATGAAAAACATGTTTGTGGTTATAAATAGCACTTGATTAACAAAAATCACATAAGCACATATTTCCTAAGAGTCTTCCCATTTGAGTTGACTATTCTAGGTAGGGTGATTTAAGGTTGGGAACCTATTAGGACTTCCACATACCCAAATCACTCCGAAAATTAAAAAATGATAAGAGGAAACAAAAAGAAAGTTAGCATGTGATTAAGAAGATAATTAAGAAAAATAACAAGAACTTAAACTTTACCTTAGTAACTCAATGATGCACTTCCTTTTGCAAAGTTTCTACTTTTTTTTTTGTGATTTTCTTAAATTCTAAGTGAGTTTATAAATCCACTTAATTATTAACTTAAACCTTTTTTATGTTTTTCTTTTGACGAACTTCTTTACTTACTAATTGTAACTTTTGCTTTTTTTTTTTTAATGATATTTTTCGTAGAGGGAGGAATTAAGGAGAAGGAGAGTAGTATTGAGATTAGTTGTGAGAAGTGGTGAAGTTAATTTGTGGTTGTGTGAAGTTGTTGTTGTGAAGTAAAAAATGGGAGGTATTTATAGGGAAATGAGGTGATGAATTAGGGTTTGAAGAAGGTAGAAAATCATATTTTTCATCCAAAAATTTGATTTTTATCATCCCAAATTATCTTAATAACATCACACCAATGACATCACCTTAATGACGTCACTAAATCCTCTCAAATCTTCCTACATCATCAAATTTATGGGAAATGTCAATATTCTTATTCTCTTTAGATTTCATTTTGATCTTTACACTAATGAGGCAAAATCCGAATTTTAGCACATCCTAATATGTAGAAATGCATCGAAAAACATGAAAGAAATGTTGACTGGACCACTGTGCGCAGCCGCAAAGCCCTGCGCTAGACACAAATTGAAGCCGAACATTAAGAAAAGATTAATTTTTCAAAAGAAGTTAAACACCAAACTGAATTGAGATTCACCTAAATGCTGCCGGTAATTCCCTCGAAATGCAGCCCTAGATTTGACCAAAACTTCTACAAAATTTAGATTTTCCACACAATTAAATAAAATTAGTAAAAACTAAAAGGGAAATTTCCACTGGTAACCCTGTACTATGGAACATTTGCAATGGTAAACGGTTCTTTTTTTCAGTTTAAAAAATAACCCTATACTTAGTAATATTATACAAAAGTGACCTTAATGATGGTAAAATCGTTAATTAAACCGTTAGTTTTACTTGGTAAAAACGTGGTGGTTGGGTGGGATGTCGATTGGGTGGGTGGTGGTTGGGGGTTGGGGTTATCCTGGGTTAGGTAAACCAATAAAACTAACGGTTGAATTAACGGTTTTACCATTATTAAGGTCACTTTTGTATAATATTACTAAGTATAGGGTTATTTTTTAAACTGAAAAATAAAACGGTTCACCATTGCAAATGTTCCATAATACAGGGTTACCAGTGGGAATTTCCCAAACTAAAAAACCATAGATGCTCACCGATTCTAAGCCCTAGAATCAAAAATCCACAAATCAATTAAGGGCTTTAATGCTTGTTGAATTGAAAGTCTAAAATTGGATTAGAAGACTACAAAAAAACCTTATGAATCGCAGAATAAAGGCAATATCGCACTTTTTGGTTCAATTTGGCCAACAATAAAACCATAAAATTTGATTCGGAGAATACCTATTTCGAAATCAAGCCCTGCCCTAAAATTCAGTAGAGTGAACAATGAACTTGAAGTAGCACGAGCAGTGAATTGAACCCTAGAACCATAGATTCTAGGGCTATTGTTGCTCCAAATTGAACTCCGAGCTGATAGAACTCGCGGATCTAGCAAGCGGAGCAGAAGGCAACTAGTGAGAGAGTAGCGAGAGATATCGAGAGTGATAGAGGGTAAATGAGAGAGATCAAGAGTGGAGAGGGTAAGAGAGAGAAAGGAAACCATATTGATGGAAAGGGAAAAAGAGAGAGGCAAGAGAAAAATCAAAAGGGGAAGAGCAATAATTAGAATCGAGGAGAGGAGGTAAGCGAGTGACCAAAAGAAAAGGAGGCAGGAATAACAAATACTCCGGTCAAACGGAGCATTTGTGAATTTTTTTTTGTTAAAATATTGAAGGAACTCACCAAATGCTCCGTTTGTGAAACAACCAAAGCATTTGACAAGGAGCAAAAGACCTTTTTTCCACTAGTGATCTCCTACAAGAATTTTGGGAGATTTATCAACAATTTTATACCTTCTAGAAAACCTTCATGGCAACTACCTACAGTATGGGGAGGTACTTCTTGTTAAACTATTATCGACCTTTCAATTTGGTGCTTGGCAAATTTCTAACAATGCCAGTTACAGGATTGCTAGCGAAAATGCTTGCATTCTTATGATTTTGGGAGGTACCCTCACTAAATGGTTTTTAAACACATGCCATATCCGGTGTATTTTACTTATTCCTCAAATTCTTTTTGCGGGTCGTCTTGGACCACTTAATTTGGGGGAAATGTTCCTTGGCTTAGACGAACTCAAAAGAAACCCTCAAAGCTTTGTGAAGGGATGTCCATTAGCCCTTCACTTATGGTTATTGGAAAAGTTGTCCCTTATGAAACCTCACGAGAGTCTTGCTTACAAAACTAATTGCATCCGAGAAAGAGGTTATCATCCTTTTTTCTATCAACTTAGTAAAAATGGTGGGTGGGAGGATTATTTCCTACAACAAGACATAAAGTGGGTTACAAGCCACCTTGGCATTAGTGCAATCATATTGCAATTCTAGTCGCAGAGGTGTACAATTACCAGGGCTTTGCCAAGTCACTTTCTTCCTTACATGGAGGTGTCTAAGGCAAATTGGTTGGAGGCAAAGAAGACATTCTTGCCCTCCAGACTCTTCCAACATCTACCACTTATGAGGCTGACATGAGTGTTATTCAGAGAGTGCCTACTATATGGCAGGGGGCTAGAAATATATCATCACTACCGGAATCTCCCTTTCCAATGATTGATGATGATTATGTTCAATGGCTTTTGGCTGATATTGGTCAAGATAATGGTTCAGATGGGCCTACCATGAAGAGGAGAAGGGTTTGAAGGAAATATCATGTTTATTTTTATATGTTGTTGTTTTTTTTAGGTTTGGTAGGAAATAGAGGCATTCTGTCTCTTTATGTATGAAATGAAGTACCCCAGTTGGGATGAATAAAAATTATCTGATTGTGGGAATTATCTACTTGTGAGAAGTTCAACGTGAATACAATTCTAAACACGTGTATACTTTAATATTAAAAGTGACATGCAAGCTATAATTAATCAATCACATGACACATGAAAGCACAATATATAAAACCTTAAAACAACATCTTTGCATGCTTCATCATTTTTCTTTTTCTCCTTTTTTTTTCTTTTTCAATTTTTTTTTTCACACACTCAATGAATATCCGCGAACACATGTCATGTTTATTAAGAATAAACAGATAAGATACAAAATCCACAAACTGCTTGGTTACTTGACCATTACAATTACTTGGATGCCTAAGCGTAATATTTCTGCAACTGATCAAAATTAGTGAAATGGGTGAATTCATTCCCATCAAAATCCATTAGCTTTACTGCTCCAGCCGTGGTGACATGCTTGACTAGGAATGACCCAGAATAGTTAGGCATGAATTTTCCCCGAGGATCATGCAACAGAGCTCTATTTTCCTTCAAAACTAGATCATCTTCTTGAATGTCTCTATCTCGAACTAATGCACGAGCAATTTTCCGCCGATAGAGTTGAATGTTATGCAAAGCTTGTAGTCGGCGCTCGTCTGCAAATGCAAGCCCGTCTGTAAATGCAAGTTCTTCATAATGAGTTTTCTACCATTGGTCTTCTGAATTTTCTTTCTGCTATGACCCTGAGAGATTGTATCTCCACATCAACCAGTAGGACTCGCTCCATCCCATAAACCAAAGAATACGGGGTTGTTCCTGTTGGAGTCCTAATTGATATTCTATATCCCCAAGGGGCATATGGTAGTTTGTCATGCCCTTCCCTAGTCTTTTCAGTCATCTTGGCAACAATAGTCTTGATTGTCTTATTGGCTGCTTCCACTACTCCAATTGTTTGGGGACGATAAGGTGAAGACTGATGATGCTTGATTGCATATTTTGCGAGAGTTGTCTTCAGATGACCCTCAAATTGTGATCCATTATCAGAGATGATTTCAAAAGGTATGCCATACCGACAGATTTCGAGACTTGCTTTGCCCCTAGCTTTGAAAACGATGCAGCAGTTTGAAAAGTAATCAATGGCTACGAGAATATACTGATGCCCATTTGAAGCCTTTGGATGAATTTGTCCGATTATGTCTATGTCCCAACTCGAAAATTGCCAAGGAGAAGTCGTATTATGTAGTGACACGGGTGGCATATGATTGAGATTAGCAAATATCTGACATTGCTTACAAGCACGGACAAAGCTGATGCAACCACCTTCTAGAGTACTCAAATAGAAACCTGCTCGCAAAATTTTACGAGCCATCATTCTTCCGTTCATATGGGGTCCGCATTAACCCACATGAACTTATTTCATGACGGCTTGCTTTTCAGTGTCATTCACGCAGAGTAGTAGAGTACCATCAAACCCTTTGTGATATAGTCTGCATTTTTTCATGAGAAAACGAGCAGCTAACCTTCTGATGGATATACGATCCTTCTTCCCACTTCCCTCTGGATACTGCATAGTTTCCAGAAAAGTCTTGATATACTTGTACCAGCCATCATCATCATCTTGTTGATCCAGCATGGAGACAATTTGTGCTATCGTCACTGTTGGCCCCTTCCTTTCTTCAATTAAACTAGATTTTTGTGTCATTTTCCCATGTCAAATTAACGATGAGATTGGCTAAAGCATCAGTGAAACTATTTTGTTCCCGAGGAAGATGTTTGAAACTAATATCATCAAAATAAGGGATCAACGCTTGAAGGTACTCTGTGTAGGCTGTCGTCTCTAACTCTCTAAATTCCTATTGTTTGAGATATAACGAGATTAGAATCTCTATATACAGTGACATGTCTTGCCCCTGCTACCAAAGCGTCTTTTACCCCATATATACAAGCTTCATACTAAGCTGCATTATTTGTTGTTGGGAAATCCAACATGACGAAAAATGGAATATGGACTCCATCAGGATCTACTAACAAAACCCCTGCTCCATTACCTCTCATATTAGAAGCTCCATCAAAATACATGCACCATTATGGATTATCAATGAATAATAAGTAGTCATCAGGGAATGCAACATCATATTCATCTCCTGACACTGGTCCTTCTGCTAGGGCTTCAGATATGGCTCTTCCTTTAACAAATTTATGGCTGACACATTGAATATCAAACTCATAAAACATAGCATGCCATCTTGCCAATCTTTCACTAAGTTTAGGCGGCATTAGAACCGGTTGATTTGAAAGGTACTCATTCACGGAATCGAAAGCTTCTTGACATTCCCCATTCCACTCTTGGGATGCCATTATTCTGAGCAGCTTAAATATAGGTTCACATCTCATAGTGAGTTGTGAGATGAATCTGCTGATATATTGAATCCTGCCGAGAAATCCTCTTATTTCTTTTTCTGTTTTTGGAGGAGGTAGCTCTTGAATATCTTTTAGCTTTTCCGAGTCCACTTTAATGTCGTCTTAACTAACAATGAATCTAATCAATTTACCTGAAGTGACACTCAAAACACACTTTTGAGGATTTAGCGTTAGATTGTATATCCTAATTCTTTCAAAAAAAGGACCTTAGTGCAGGAATATGCCCCTCACGATCTTCACTTTTCACAATCATGTCATCTACATATATCTCCATAATGTCGTGGATGAGGTCATGAAGGATAGTGGTTGCAGCCCTTTGATATGTAGCTCCGGCATTCTTGAGACCAAAAGACATAACTCGATAGCAGAAAGTGCCCCCAGAGAGTGATGAAAGACGTCTTTGTCATGTCTTCTTGGGCCATGAGTATTTGATTATACACTAAAAATCCATCGATGAAGGAAAACATTGCATGACCGGTCGTACTATCCACGAGGACATCGATATGGGGTAGAGGAAAGCAATCTTTTGGTGATGCAGCATTCAAATCAAGAACATCAGTGCACACCCGAACTCTTCCATCATTTTTGGGTACGACCACTATATTAGCGAGCCAGCTCGGATGCTTCACTGCCTGGATGAATTTGGCATCAAGTTGTTTCTGGATTTCTTCTTTTACTTTTATACTAATCTCTAGTTTCATTCGGCGGTGCTTTTGCTGCTTAGGCTTACTTAAACGATGTAACGGAATGTGATATTCCGCAATTTATATATTAACACCAGGCATATCAGCATAAGATCATGCAAACACATCTACATATTCTTTTAACAATGCAATAAACATAGACTGTTAAGTTGGGGATAGGGATGAACCTATTTTGACTTCTTTTACAGCATTTTCTGTACCAATATTTATTACAGTGGACTCTTCCATGGGTTTTATATATGTTTCAGTTGTATCAAGTGATTCATCATTATTAATTTCACTGTCAGAAATAACATATTGCATGCAAATGTACTTAGATAAAGGTTCACATTCAATTTCCTCACTGTTAGAGTCTTCTGACTAGGTATGCAAGGTAGATTGGCTGGAAGATGAGCTATCTGTATGATATCCATCTGAAAAGGGGAAAAGGTAGTTTCATGAGATGGATGTGGAGGATGGTTTCCTAAAAACATTTTAAATTCTATAGGCCCGTCTTTTGCCTGACACTCAATACTCCATTAATGTTCAATGCTTTCACCAAAAGGTATCATCATAGACACTGGGACAAAATTCCCTTCCTCAACGGACTCGAAAGAGAAAAGTTTCTTAAGGACTCCATGTTCCAGATTATCCACCCAGCTTATTTTCCTTTTTCATTTTTTGTTTTTGGACAAACCAACTTTTGATTAAGTCCAGATTTCTAGCTTCATTGAAGAATATCTTCAATGCCGGTAAAATCTTCCCGTTCTTTCTTACTATGACAAGGTTCTGGAAACTCATAGTATGGCTCGGTATCTCCTTGCAGGATGAACTAACCATTAAGGGTAGCAGAAGGTTTTTGATGTTGTAAGAAGTGTTGCTTGGCTCATATCCTAATCCATGTCGATTTTGTTGTCTACTATGGGGATTGGTTGCTTTATCCCCCTACCATCATGCCCAAATCTGGTTCCTTGAGTATAACCCATTTTCATCATGATTTGAAGACATTTAGACATAGGTTGTGTGGCAAACCCTACGGGCTCTTTGACTGCATTCTTGGATATAGCTAAGGCTTTTGTTTTTTTATGGTAACTCGGTCATCCTTAGGGAATGGACAAATTTCTTCTTCTTGGTCCTATAGGTAAAGAAAAAGAATTATTAAAAGAAAAGAGAAGGAAGCCACATATTGCGTAATGCATTGCCTAATAAAGAAAATTTTTGAACACAATTTTGGGGGGTTTTTTTTATCGTATATATATATATATTAAATTTATTTTCTCTCTTGAATGATTTTACTATCATTGGGGTTAATAACAAATGTGTGTTTTTTTTTATCATTCTTCCACTCCCTTCATTAGTATTGAACAAAGACAGAAAATATAGAAATTAGGGTATGTATCCGTATTGATGTCTCAATTCAGCATTCCGAAATTGTTCCTATGATGACTGGCACCTTGAGTTGTGATCACATTGCTTGAAATACGATGGTTAGTTCATTTGAGTCGAACCCGAAGGCCGCCTACATATACCCATTGCTCCAGGTGCATTTCATAGGGAATCAAACTTAGTGTACTTCATTATTTTTAATGGAACTAAAGTTTTTCATTTAATAAAGCAACTGCACTCATATTGAGCTACCTACATACCCCAGGTGCTACATAGGTGGAGTGATCTCACAAAGGCAAGTGTACGTGATAATGGGGATTCAAGTTGCACGTAGTTCTCTAATGCTAACGATCTGAAAGATTTTTTTTCTTTTTTTTTCAATGGGCTAACCCCCTATAGGATTTTTACCGAAGATCTTTCCCCTTCTGTGAGACGATCAAGTAGCTAGCTTTGCAGTAGACAAGAGATATGTTGGTGATTTGCTTGATACGATTGCTGAAAGCATGACATTGGTTTATGCCGTGACCATGCAACCGCCGATAACGACGCTTTTATGGAGATTTGGCCCCGCAAGTTTTGCCCCCCGGGCATCTAGGAAGTGGATGAATCTAACCTTGTTCAACCAGTTTGTGAAAGATATCGACTTGGGCTTGCGGTCGAGGTTATGACGACACCTTCCTTACGGATACTTCTTTGTGGGTTCGACTAATGAGACCTCGATCAATCAAGTTTTGAACTTTGTAATAAAGGTCATGGCATCGCCGCTTCATGCCCAAATTGGCGACAATAAGCGCAGAGTTTGCTCATGTCTGTTCCAGGAAGGGGTTAATAGTGCACATATGCTGGGGCTTGAATTATACCTTGGCTCTGAAGACGATCATACACCATACTTAATGGTTCATCTGTCTTAGAGTACAACCTTGGATTTGCATTGGGAGTTTCAAGATTTTCCAGGGTTCGTTTTTCTTGCAATTTCAGAGTATCGATATCGAAGCCATGCTGCTCCATGTGGCTGAGGCATGTGTACTTGATGGTAACCATGTGACGATAATAGAAGTCATTCAGTTTTCGCAGTAATATAAGAATGAACTCCCGATCAGTATTAGGGACACGAAGTTGGGCGCGGATGTAAGCGCATCTCGAACAAAAGTGCGAGAAAGTTTCTAATAAAGCGCTTTGACGCAAAGTGACTAGCTTGAACTTCTTGACATCAGTTTGTTTATGCTCTAGAGTCCAATTAACGAAAGCTTGGCTAGTGTTTTCCCAACTAGCTCTATCCACATAATCCAAAGAATAGTACCAGTCCAGAGCTGGTCCTTCTAAACTCTTATCAAAAAGCATGGGGTAATCTTCCTCTAGTATGCCCCATTGGTGTAAGGCATTCACAAACCCAACTAACTGGACAAAAGGATCACCGTTCCCATCAAATTTCCTAAGCAGTGGCAATTCACAATAGTGATCTTCATGTTGATATCATGGACAGAGAATCAGCGACTCAGTGTGAACCTCTCGGATAGGGCCTGCTACATGTAAAGTCCAGGTCGAAATCGTCAGTCCTAGATCTCTTCTTTGACTCATTATCATCATTTCCTTCCATTTCTGGAGGATTGCTAAGCCAGGATTCTTCTGGTGCTACAGATGACGTACTATGTGTGCCGATGCTTGGAGCTCATACCTCTTCTTCATTATCCCCACTTGGTTCATACTATGACTCTGTTTCTTCAGCACTTATATCTGGTGTGGCCGTTGGGATCTCATTCATCCATGAATTTTCAGGCCCTTCTAGAATACAAAGGGACAAGTGTAACCATCCAACCTAGTGCCCTCTACTTCGTTTAGATATAATACCGATTTCTCGGTGTTGGAGATGGTCATAATTTCTGGATCACCAGAAATAGTCACAACACCCTGATCAGTGAGAAGCTTTACCTTCTAATGTAGAGTAGAGGCTACTACTCTATTTTCATGCAGCCATGGTTTTCCTAATAAGAGGTTGAAACATGTTTGAATGTCAATGACCATGAATTCCACCTTCCTTGCCATGGGACCACATTCAATGAGAAGGCTGATTAAACCCAATACTTCTCTCTTGGCATTATCATATGCTCTGACCACCTGGTTGGATGGTACCGAATCTTCTTTTGATTACCCAAGTCTTGTTAGCACACGCAGAGGGTAAACGTTCATTACGGAGCCATTGTCGATTAATACTCTAGGTATCTCCCATTCATTACAATGTACAATGATGTGAAACAAATTGTTGTGGTTGATATTATCAGGGAGATCTTTGTCTATGAACATGAGAGTTCGATCTACACCATGAATGAGCCTCACCATTTGGTCAGGTTTTATGGAAGAACTTACAGAAACTTTATTGAGATGCTTTAGAATGGCTGCCCTATGAAGTGGGAATGCATTAACAACTTTCAGATGGAAACATTAGCATTTACTTCTTTCATGCGCTTGATAGCATCATCTTCTTTATTACTATCCTCTGTCATAGGCTCCTTGCCCTTTTCTTTCCTTCTTAATACCTCCAAAGAATTTTCATCCTCCAAATGGGATGGTTTAAAATGCTGACCTGCTCTAGTTAAATGAAATATATCCACGTATTCCTCATCACTAAGATCATCGAGGTAGAAGGGGCGTCGGTAGGTATTTGGAGTGGTGAAATGACCTCCAATGTTTTTCTCCATAATTGTCAAGACTGAAGAGGCATCTTCATCAGCATCAGAGTCCAAGATGAAGAATGTACCATCATAATCCAAGGTTCCACACATATCAGAGAATGGATCCTTGTTGAGGGTGAAACTGAGGTTTTTACAAGGCATGATTTTGACATTTTCTTAAGTGGAATAGTCATAAACCAGGCCCTTGTAACCTACGATTATTGGCATTTTATACATTTATGGAATTTTCTTGCGGATTAACTGGATTGGATCGCATCCATTTGACACATAAGAGATTGCATTAATCGCAAATGAAGGTTTATGATTAGGAATGGGGTTTTTTTGTGATGTTGGGATGAGAGTCGTTTGGTTTAGTGGAAGTGGATCCTAAAGAGAGTTTTCCACACTAGAGGAAAAAAAACCAAGGGTTGCGGTTATTTAAAAAACGCAGCCCTTAATTACAAAGGGCTGCGGTTAGTCGAAAAACCACAGCCCTTCATTATAAAGGGTTGCGGTTAACCCCAAAACCGCAGCCCTTCATTACGAAGGGATGCGGTTATTAAACAACGGAACCCTTCACGTTTTCATTTCCCCTAAAGCTTCCCTCGCTGGGCAATTCCCGCACTCACACCACACCCTAGTTACGAATACCCGCCTCTCTCTCACTCACTCACGCTCCTGCCCCTCTCTCTCACACACTCACTCCCCTGCCCCTCTCTCTCCGACCTCTGCTGCGGTCCCTTTCGTCGCTCGACTACCGTTGCTGTGTTTTTGTTTTCGTTTTCCACCTTCTCTCTGTTCGGCGCCGTCTATTTCTCTCACCTGCACTCTCCTCCTCTTTCTTTCATTTTTGTCGCGTGAACATTGTTGTTGAGCGTGTCGGTGCCGGAGATCCGTCCTCGACTACCTCGCCGCTGAGGTATTTTCTCTCTCCTCTCTTTTGATTTTATGTTTTTACCTGATTTTGTTGTTTCTTCAATGATTTTCGTGGATCTAGGGTTCGAAATTGGTTTTGAAATTGTTGTAGTCTTGCAATCGCTTGAGTTTCTCTCTCTTCGTAGGTTTTGGTAGATTGCTGACATTTTCTACTTCTGATTATGTTCAATTTTGTTTACAGCCCTGTATGTGCGCTATAATCTAGGGATAAAGGGTCTATATGCTGACATCTTCGTGGATCCTGGGCAAGCGACACGAAAATGAGTTATGCCTTATGGTTCCAATTGCTTCATTTCACTGTTCAGTACTTCACTTTAGTATAATTATTCCATTTTAATTGGTGAAAATAAAACTCTTTTCGTTCTAGAATAGTTGTGTTTTGATGATTACGTGTGTAGATTATGGAGTTAGTTATTGTATTGATATCCATAATTGGTAACTACTACTGATTTGGTATTTCAAATTGAAAAGTAATAGTGTATTGATAATATTAAGTGACAAATAATATGGTATAAGAATAAGTTAGTTTAGTATCAAAAATGGGAGAAATATATGAAATGCATTCGCTAATGTTTTGACTTAGTAAATTCATTCATATCATTCTCTTGTATGAAATTTTTTGATTAGCACTTGCTGTTTGAATATGCAGGATGATGCCTCTATTTCATGGAGGAAAAGGAAAAAGCATTACTTTATTCTTAATCAATGTGGGAAGCCTATATATTCCAGGTTCATCTTCTGCCTCGAAGTTGTGAATACTAACTACTGCTAGGTTCGAACATGACAAGCGTTTGTAGAAATTAGGATGAATTTGCTTCTTTAAAATGATTTATGCTGCCTTGTAACAGTATGGCGATGAACACAAGCTTGCTGGATTTTCAGCAACATTGCAAGCTATGATTTCTTTTGTTGAGAATGGGTATGTCACTGGTTTGAGTTGGCAAGATCTTGTTTTTCGAGCGCCTCTCCCGAATTTTAGAAGTGCAATTTGTATTTTGTGTATCTGTTTCTCGTTAAGTGTTGATCGCTTTCCATACTTGCCTAAATCTAATGCTTTTCCCTTCATATTATACTTTGTCCGCCAAAGAATCTTATCATGTATTGCAGCTTGCCGATATTGTTTTACCTTAATCTTGGTTGCTTTGCAAAGATTATCAAGGTGATGTTTCAGATTAGAGTTATGCTTTGTCATTGTAAATAATGAATATGGAGAACAAACAAGATGAATTGACTCCTCGAGGGAAAAATATTCGTGTCATGAATGAGAATGTGTTTCCATTTATTTATCTAATAGCTAATCATCTATTGAATTATCGTGTAACACGATCTTATTCCTTATAATGATTGTATGCTTCCACCCAAGTTTCGACTTTAGCCACATACTAATACCTTAGGTATGTCAAACTAATGGATACTACAACCGTCAGATACGTCAACAAAGTTCGCATTTCCCGAGAGGATTTCAGGAACTTATACGAAAGGAATGGATTGATATGTTCAATGAACATGAACTTCAGAATAATCATCTTCTTTAAAAGAGTGTATTACTTGTCTATTTTATCTATTTTTCCATCGCTTGCCTTTCACGTGAGAAAGGCTTAAGCTATAGTATAGAATTTAAGCAACCTTAAAAGCTATTATATTCTCGCTAGTGCCTATCGTTTCTTAAGCTTTCCTACATAATGGAGATTTACCTTGTTGAAGCATTTTTTTTAACCGTTAACACATTATCCCCCATCATTGATGTACTTGGTTGATTTTTCATTATTAATAAGGGATTCGTTTGTTAGTGTATTACTCGTACTAGGGTACTCATATTGGATAGTTGGATGTAGTAGAAAGAAGGGAAAGAAATGAAAAGACTTTACCATGTTTGGTTTTAAAATAAAAAATTGATTATATAGGAAAGGAGAGGAAGTAATGGGTAAAGAATCTTATGATTTTTTAAAAAAAATTTCCTCTCATATTTGGAGGAGTTAGAGAGGAAAGGGAAATAAGAAGACTTTCCTTTCCCTTCCTTCGCTTAAACCGAACTTTGCAAAAGTCACTTTCTTTCTTTTCTTCTTTCGTCCTCCCTTTTGTGACAAAAAGAATACAAACAATCTTCTTATGGCAGTTTCATTATATCCTTCTCGAACAATGTTAGATTTTTGTGTTTATCAATTTATCTGTTAACTAAAATATAAAGAAAACTTCAAATTTTATCTGGAATATGGTACTGCATATACTTGACTTGGAAATTTGATATATTGATTTTTGTATCTGTGGAGGGACCCTGGATACGAATCGAAGAGGAGAGAATGGTTACATATTGACTTGTAATGTATCTTTGGAGTATGAGAAAAGGTATGTTTTATTCGAACGCTTTTTTTGTGCTCTCTTTTTTCGA
Source organism: Beta lomatogona (assembly GCA_947646795.1). Classification (NCBI taxonomy): domain Eukaryota; kingdom Viridiplantae; phylum Streptophyta; class Magnoliopsida; order Caryophyllales; family Amaranthaceae; genus Beta; species Beta lomatogona. Next base: position 41,437 of record CANSNZ010000291.1, on the reverse strand, counting down.
GTTATGTTCTAGAAATTAGAACCCTTTTGCCCAGAAGTTGATTGTTCGAGGATGAACCTTATTTATCCCCCTTTCCCCCTTAGTTGAAGATGATTGTTCGAGGAATTAGTATGGGCATTGTTGCCCCTTTTGGGATCATGGTGCTGGTTTGGTTGAATTGCTTTTCACCTTTATTTGTGTTGGTGCTGCTGTTATTGTTATTGATTTGGTGCGTGCTGTCTTCTCTATTTTGTGAATCTAATTTCTTCTTGGTGTTGGTAAATGTTTAACTAGTTTAATTTTGTTTCTATTTATTTGATAAATTAGTCTCTTATGGAATGACTAAGATTTCCGAACTTGGCTATAGCTTCGGCCATTTTTCGTTCGGCGAGGATTAATTGTTCTTTGGACTTAGTGGTTTGACCATTTGAGTGCTGATTTTTGTTGGTAAGTGAGTGTTTGATTTCTTTTTTTTTTTCTTACAAGGAGCAGAGTGTTTGATTTCTTTCTTTTTGATTTTTGGGTCCGGTAATAATTTTACTTAATGTCCATTGCGAGAACATGCAGAAAACACAAATTATTGTTTGTATTTGTGGGGATAAGGATTCTCCACTTCACTAGTCTATCATTTCAAGACATGAGTGCATATTGTTTTCCTAAAACTCTGGCTACTTTAATCCTTGCCTACAGACCTTGACAATCTTGATTTGTGGGTTCTGCTCAATAGTTTACTTTGTTTTATTCTATTTTCCTATCACTTAGTAATCTGTCTAGATAAATGTATAGTTGCTCTCTCTGTTCTAGACAAGTTTTCCCCCTTCTAGGATGCTCAAATGATTTCAGCAAATAAGTACTACTTGATATTAGTACTGGCTTCATGTTTATAAGGAAAGGCTTAGTTTTTAACTTCAAATTGTGTCTAGATGTCTCAAGATACTCCATACAACCATCAAAAAGTTGAAGTACTGGTTTAGGATCTCTCAGATTCAATAAAATGGTCAGGAAATTTCCTTTGTTATAAAATATTATGCTGGCTCAACCCGTTTCTTTTTTAGTTGACAGTCTGGTGAATTGGCTGAAAATGTAGCAAAGATAATTGAACCACTGTATGCAGATGGAGTTGATATATCGATAACGCTAGTGCAGACAAGTATTCAAGCAAGTGATAACAAAATCACCGATAACGCCGGCATCCCTCCCCCGCCGCACTCCTCCCCTAGACACACACCCCCGCTGCGCTCCCCCACCTTTCCTAGCCTCCCCACCCCCTCGCCAGCCCTCCCCCCCGCTGCATTCCTCCCCACACACACACCCCCCGCACATCCCCAACCCTCCCCCCCATCGTTGCGCCCCCGCCGCACTCCCCCACCCTTCCTAGCCTCCCCGCCCCTCGCCCCTCCCTCTCGCTGCACTCCCCCCCCACACACACACACACACCCCGCACACCCCCAACCCTCCACCCCATTGTTGCCCCCCCGTCGCATTCCCCCTACCCAGCCTCTTCCCAACCCCCGCCGCACTCCCCCGCACACCTCCCCGCCGCACACCCCCATTTCACTCTTTTGTTTTAAAAAATCTGTTTCATTTGACTCCGAAAAATTTAAGAAGGCACAAATCTTAATAGAAGCTTTATTGTTCTCTCTTCCTAAAAATAACACAGTCCTAGTTTTGTCAAAATCAAAATAACATAGCTAATCTATTTTGGTTTGCTTAACCTTGTTGTGGAAAACAATAGGAGATGGAGGGAGTAATATTTTGCCATCTCGCTCGCTTGTAGCTTGTACTCGCATCTTTTCCATAATGGCTGCTAATCTTTGCACGAACGTTACCCGCGCAAGATCTTAGAAGAACAAAGCAGAGGGCTCAAAATGCCTTGGTATCATCCGAGGCGGAGGTGTGTCCCGCATCACCCTCTCGATCTCAAACCCCGGTTCTCGTTCACCATGGCTAAATCCAAAACAGATTCCTCATCTACATTGCCATGAAAGCACACAAAAGAGTGAAGGAACTCTCTATCATTTGTTACACTAGTTTTGATACTAAAATGTAACTTAGTCAATATTTTCTTTATATGTGTATAAATAACATGAATTGCAATGAGAAGTGATACTTTTATATATATGTAACCGATTTTGGATCATTTAGGACTAAAAAATGCAAAAAAACCGCAGCCCTTGGTGGGTTAAGGGTCGCGGTTAAGGGCAAAAACCGTAGCCCTTTACTCCCCAAGGGCTGCGGTTTTTGCCCTGAACAGCAGCCCTTAACCCACCAAGGGCTGCGGTTTTTGCCCTGACCGCAGCCCTTAACGTGCTAAGGGCTGCGGTTTTTAACCACAACCCTTCCTAAATGCCAAAGGCTGCTAGCCTAATGGTTGTGGTCAAAAAACGCAGCCCTTGGGCCCCTGTTGACCGCAGCCTTGGGCTTTTTCCTCTAGTGCCATCACCCACAAGATTTTGAATTTGATGCTTTAGAGCCGTGTAGTTTTCAGTATTATGTCCCCTGGATTTGGTGATATTCACAATTTTGGTTTTGGTCATAACCAGATTAAGGCTTATTAAGAGGTGGACGTGGATTCAAGGGTTGAATGAGATTGGCCTTTTTTAGCTTGGAGAGAGCTTGGTAATAAGTCATGTTCAAAGGAGTGAAGTTCCTTTGTGGTCACAACTGGAATGCAAAAGATGCTCGAATGGCGTGGATCGCATTAGTTATCTTAGGAGCTGCTAAATCATTGTTTGGGGCTCTTTTGTTATTTCCAAACTTTGCATTATAAGTAGTGCCGCTAGTAGGTTTATCTTTCTTGATGTCTCCGCTTTTCACAACATCCTCAATTAGAGTTCCCGTAACAATCAAAGATTTAAAAGTCGGGAAATATTGGTGCGTCATATGCTTCTAGTAGACAGGAAAAAAATTCTTCACAAACATTTGCAGTTGTTCTTCTTCATTAGGCCTACTCATCATATTGAAAGGCTTTGTTTCTCCACCGAGTGATGAATGTCTCATTAAGGTTTTGAGAAGTGGTCTCCAGATCCCTTCTAGTAACATCAATTTCTTCATTATACTTGTACTGGTTTGAGAACTCTCTGACAATATCAGCCCAAGTCGATTTCTTTATGTTCTCCAGATTAGGCATCTTGAAACCCTGAGGTAATCGTGTCTTTGGGAAAAGTGTTAACCCACGAATGTCTATCCATGGTTCAGCCTTCGTCATGCCTTTTAAGACTTCCTTGACCTTAATTACTTCTTGCTTGAGCTTAGTGGTAATTTATCTCTCATTGTTCATAGGCTCAAGGTGAAAAGGTGAAGCTGCTTCTGATTCCGGAGGAGGAGGCATCTGGGCGCTTTGGTGCATTATGCTCAACATAGTTTGCTCAATATTATCCTGTCAGTCAAGCATAGCTTGGAGAAGTCCTCGGAGCTCAGCCATTGGATCAGGTGGAAGGGTAGAGTTCTGTTGGTGCTCGTTGTTAAGAATTTTAGACATATTGTTGAGACGTGTAGCAGAGAATAGAGTCGGTGTAGACAAGGATGATAGTATTACTGAAACAGAACGTTCACTATGGTCATAACTTCGGCAATTCAGCCTAGATCCTGAGCGGTGTGAAATGAGATGAAAAGTTAGAACATAAATTTGCCCAGACTTTATTTCTTCTTTCCTTTTTTTCTGTAGGGAATGAAAGAAATGATATCTTTGAATTTTATTTTTTTATTTTGTTTTACCCCAATTTCAGTTACCATTTATTAAAAAGTGTAAACCTTGACTTTATCATTTGTTTTGGATTTTTCATTAGATTTATTTGACTTGTTATTATTTTTTTATTTAGACTTGGACCTTTTTATTTTCATTTTAGATTTCCATCTTTTAGATTTGTATTTTTTTGGATAATACACAAACGTTTTTCAAAATCAATTTGGTGATATCCTTCCATTTCCTGCTACTACAGAAATAAGAGAAAAGAGGTATAACGAGGCATGTGTCCTCATTATAATGCCCCATATATCGTTCTTCTTTGTGGTGATCCGCATGTATTGATTGCTTTTAAGCGCTGAAACCATAAAAGAAAATATCAAATGCAAAAGGGGCCGAAGGAATTTGTCTTGATTGCTTTTTATGATAGTATCTCCATAGGTAGATTTTGATTTGGGAAAGAAATTTGTCTTGTGATTTTTTCTTGAATGGAAAATCAGGCCCAACGTAGTTCTGATATATTGAAAAATGAAATTTTACATAATTTTTTTTTGTAGTTGCACTTAGAAAATGAGTTGCGTAAGTACCCCTTTTAGTACATTACATAGTAGAGAAAGCTAAGATAGATGCATTACAACATTGGATTTTTTTTAGGGGATCAAGCAAAGACGTAGCTCTACCTACAAAGCACAATATAAAAGCAATTAACTACTCTAGGCGCCAGGCCATGTATTCTTCTGTCTGAAGGCGTCTGTGTGAAATGCCTGAAATGTATACACTAACCATGTTAATCATAAAATAATGAATTCTTTTATGTTTCTTAGCAGGAAATGAAAGAATTTTCAATTTTTTTTTTTTTGGTTTGAAAACAATTATCCCATTTGATTTGACACAATTTTTTTTAGATTAAGACTTCTCGTGTTTTAAGCTATACAATTTTATTTACATTCTAATCCCTAAACATGACACATTTTGAACTCGTGATTATGACTCGTTTCATTTTATCATTGTTTTTTGTTTGTCTTATTTTGGGATTCTATTTTCGAAACATGATTTTTTCTTGTAAAAACCAATTTTATTTTTGAAAAACCAATTTGAATGAACAAAATCTATTGTGTCCATCGAGGGTGGATGCTCCTGACAAAGCCGGTCGCAATAGCTCGCGGATGCAGGTTTTACGCCCTTAATTCATTAATTTGTCATTCTAAAATTATGACCCTTGCTAAAAGACAGAGGTATCAGACCTAATAAGAAAATGGTTAAAAAAGAGTGCACGTGTATGGATCGATAAACTACCAAGCACACGTAATTTTCACATAAGCAAGCTATATACAAAAATTAAATTGTGAATAGCCGTGATTAACTTTTTTATTATATATACATATGAAAAAAAACGCATTGTTCAAATTTAAACCTCATATACTTCAAGTGGAAGTAAAGCTCCCCAAAGGAAGCCGCCACTGTGGTATCCGATTTTTTACGGTCTTAATTAACCGTCGAAATCCCACAAAAGTCTCTCATTCGACTATGAGTTTTAGAAAACTTTTGAAGTCACCACCCTATTAATATCTCAATAGGGACAGATTTAATTAATAAATCATTTAAAATCAATTTCATGAAATATCATGTAAAACGATGATGACTTCATATGGATAAGGCTTTTTGAAAATTGGTCTTTCATACCATGAGATAGGGTTCGGGGTTTAGGTTAAGAGGCGCGAACGTCTGGAACTCGTCTCCTCTTCCGTCTCTACGTAACCGGCTCTTACTAAATGCGCTATTTTCCATTTTAAAGTAATCATGGCTACTAAAAAGAAAGAAAATCACATAGTTTGCACATATACACATCAACCATTTTTATTTAGGACCAATATATCATTTGTACATGGTAGGTTTGAGCAACGAAGTTGCACTACGCACCAATCATTGCAGGATTAGAAACCACTGATGGATCAAAACCATCCTAGTTCGATCTTATGTCTCACCCTAAATGGCCAATTCCATTGGGGAAGAAAAGGAAATAGATTATGAATAACTCACCTTTAGGATTAAACAAATCTATTTGAAATGAGGTAATCACTCCAATTAGTGATTGAAATGGGTTTAAGATAATCACCTTAATTAGTTATTATATATGAAGGAGGATCAAGATAATCACCTTAATTAGTGATTAAGAATGAAGGTTAAGATAATCACCCAAATTAGTGACAAAACTTAAGAGGAAAGATAATCACTTTAATTAGTGATTAATTATGAAAGGTTAAATTAATCACCTTAACAAGCGATTAAAATGAAGGAAGGAAGTAATCCCCCTAATTAGTGATTAAAATGAAGGATTAAGATAATCACCCTAATTAGTGATTAAAAATGATGAAATTTTAAGATAATCACCCTAATTAGTGATTACCCAAGGTTTAAGATAAGCACTCTAATTAGTGATTAAATATGAAGAAAGGTTAAGGTAATCACCCTAATTAGTGATTAACCATGGTTTTAAGATAATCATTCTAACTAGTGATTAAATATGAAAGGTAGAATTAATCACCTTAATTAGTGATTAACCAAAGGTTTAAGATAATCACCTTAATTAGTGATTAGACTTGGAGGTTAAGATAATCACTTAAATTTGTGATTAAATGAGCAAAATGATTGCCCTAATTAACGATTATTAAGGTTTAGGATAATCACTCTAATTAGTGATTAGATAAGGAGTTTGAATGAATCGGCCTATTTGGCGATTAATCAAGGATTGAAATAACCACCTTAATTAGTGATCACATTTATAATTTTCAAGAGTTCTAGGGAAAGAGGTTTGCTTCCTAATTGAAGGCTTTTTGAGAAATAATCTTAATTGAAGATTATTAAATCATTTTGAGAAAAATGATCAATTTGAGGTCAAATTTGGAGATTGTGTTTGGCTAATTGGAATTTGGCAATTTAAAGTGAGACACGTGAAACGGCCTAAAATCAATTGAACGATCATAATTACCTTTCCAATTATGTCAAATTAGATAATTGATCCATTTGAAGATTATGGAGAACAATTTTGAAAATGTAATATGGATCATCTTACAATTTAATAACTTAGTTAGATTTGCGATTTTTCCTCTTAATTGGGATGGGGTCGTTTAATACATATACTATGATATATTGGGCCCAACATGCACTATTTGTAACATTGGTTGCTCATTTTATTCAAAAATAATTGTTGAATTATTTATGAAAATTATGCATAAACATCTCCATATTTTTTCATTAATTGAGTGATGTAATAACTATTTACAAAGAAACTATTATTACAAATTAAAAATGTAAAAATTCTATGATCTATACAGATCTTCAATCTTGATCTTCATCTTCTTGAAAGGGCTTTGGAATTCATGTTTGTTTGTAAACTTATGAAAATTAAAGATTAAATAACTTCATTAATTTGATTTTTTATGATAATTTTATTTGATTTTTATTTGTATAAAAAAAATGAAATTTTAAGAGAAACTTAAAATTTCATGGCTTTTAATTAACATTTTCGTATGAAAAGAAAACATATTTTATGAAACTTGAGTTAATCACTTTATTTCATTTTCGAGATTGCACTTTTGTTCTTATACTGAATTACAAAATTGATAACTTTCTCTACAAAGCTTTAAATTGAGCATATGATACACCTATGGATAGGCCAGTGAGTTGTTTATGTGGTGTCACAATTTCACAAACTTTTAGTGACAATTCGAATTATTGTAAATTTTATGCTAAAACTAGTCATAACATGACCTTTATTCAATGTGTTCTTTGAACTGCAACTTACTGAACTTAGTTTGAAGTGAATTTTGGTATGAACATTCTAGAAACTTTAAAGGACTAGACTGGAAATATTCACTTGAATTGAATATTTTTGTTTTTAATTTTCTTAACTAAAGAGAAAATCAGTGTTCTGGAATTTAGTGATTTGCATGAACGTTTTTGTAAAAATGATATCAAATTGTATAAAATTCATATGAACATGATTTTTATGTTTTTGCAAAGCTACTTATGTCTATTTTAAAGTTGATGTTTTTAGTTTTGTCTAAATGAGTCTGTTTTAAACTTTATTGACAGAACAAGCATATGTGGTACTAGACAAAATCAGTTTTTCATAACAATGTTGTATGATTTTTAGTTAACTGTACAAAAAAATCTATTTTTAGAAATTCCAAAGCCCCGTTTCTGGAAACATATTAAAATTCATAGGAAAAATATTACATCCTATAAAATATTCGGACAATACAGACGAAAAATGAAATGAAGTACGAAACTAAAAATGACCATAATTACAAAGATCACATTTCCTTTTTATGGAGATGTTTATGCAAAACTCTATTTGAATTTTTCTATGAAAAACATGTTTTTGGTTATAAATAGCACTTGATTAACAAAAATCACATAAGCACATATTTTCTAAGAGTCTCTCCATTTGAGTTGACTATTCTAGGTGGGGTGATTTAAGGTTGGGAACCTATTAGGACTTCCACATACCCAAATCACTCCAAAAATTAAAAAATGATAAGAGGAAACAAAAAGAAAGTTAGTATGTGATTAAGAAGATAATTAAGAAACATAACAAGAACATAAACTTTACCTTACTAACTCAATGATGCACTTCCTTTTGTAAAGTTTTCTACTTTTTTTGTGATTTTCTTAAATTCTAAGTGATTTTCTAAATCCGCTTAATTATTAACTTAAACCTTTTTTATGTTTTTCTTTTGATGAACTTGTTTACTTACTAATTGTAACTTTTGCTTTTCTTTTTTTTTTTTTTTGAATGATATTTTTTCATAGAGGGAGGAATTAATTAGAAGGAGAGTAGTATTGAGATTAGTTGTGAGAAGTGGTGAAGTTAAGTTGTGGTTGTGTGAAGTTGTTGGTGTGAAATAAAAATTGGGGGGTATTTATAGGGAAATGAGGTGATGAATTAGGGTTTGAAGAAGGTAGAAAATCATATTTTTCACCCAAAAATTTGATTTTTATCATCCCAAATTATCTTAATAACATCACACCAATGACATCACCTTAATGACGTCACTAAATCCTCTCAAATCTTCCTACATCATCAAATTTATGGGAAATGTCAATATTCTTATTCTCTTTAGATTTCATTTTGATGTTTACACTAATGAGGCAAAATCCGAATTTCAAAGACATCCTAATACGTAGAATGCATCGAAAAACTTGAAAGAAATGTTGACTGGACCACCGTGCGGAGCGCAAAGCCCTGCGCAAGACACAGCCTTTGTGCGCTTGGCGCAACGGCATGCGTCTAACCGTACAAAGTTGTTGTGCGCTGGGGGCATGATCATGCGTCTGGCGCATGATCATGTGCCTGGCGCACAGCTCGAATCTTCCGAAAAAAAAATCGGATTCTTAGCTCTTACACTTTGTATTTTATTCTTATTCTTATTTTTTTCATGATTCTTAATCCTTAACTAATGGATAAAAGAATGTGATTGGTGGTTAAAGAATATATTCTTATTCTTTATCCAATGAACAATGACTTGACCACTAAGAAAACTGATTGCCGGTTTTGAGGAGCGAGTAAAATTCCGGCGCCTAATCGCGACTGCTTTTTTCTCGTTTTTCAAAAAACGATTTAAAACAATTAATAAAAAACTCGTCAAATTAGTAAAGATGAGCATGATTATACTACAAATTATTTTATTAAACCAATGGTTGTAGTTATTGACTCCAACTTATGGAAAATTATATTTCTAAGCCGAAATTGCATGACTAATACGCAAAAATGGAAAACCATACGACATAATGAAACTCGCGCTCCGAGACGAAACAGGCTTTTGACGGGGCGCGCACTCCACGATGCATGACGGTTTTTGTTATTTTTATTTCTTTTTAAAAATCTTTATTTTAAAATTTTATGCACAACAGGGGTTCAAAATTTGGTGTCTACAGTACGTATCTGCTCCAAAAGTTAAGTTTTTCCAAACAAAAATTAGATTTTTTGGTCATGATATTTATCAAGGAACTATAAAACCAATTGCTAGAGCAATTGATTCGCCGATAAATTTCTTGATGAAATCAAGGAGAAAAACCCAATTACAAAAAAATTCTTGGTTGCCTCAATACATTTCCGACTTCTTTTCTAATTTGCGTCAATATTTGGCTCCAAATTTCAAGATGATCTCTACTACAAAAAGTTCCTTTTAAGAGTAGATTGTAAATCAGCTAAAGAAATCCAACAAAAAGATGTCCAAAGTGTTGTTTCCAAACTAAATTTTGCTCGATGGCAAGCTATTTTATCCGCTTTCGACTTTAATATCGAATTTATACGGGGAGAAGATAATTCTCTTCTAGATTTTCTAACCCGAGAATTTTTGCAGGGACGAACAGCATGAGAAGTTCTAAGGCTTATCCCTCCTATTCCAACTACAAATTCAAAAAATCCCATTCTACTCAAGACAAGAAAATTCATACACCGTAAATAAAAGATTTACTTAAAAAAGGTTTCCCTATCACAAAAGATTTGTCTCAAAGCCTCACTCAAATAGCAAAACCATTCTCGAATACCTTTTCTACAATTCATAGAATAATTTTTAGAATTTTTATACTTGAGCTAATCAGCCATGTTCATTAGCTCCCCATGGATTTGCAACAAATCATTATCAACACAAGATAGCAAGAAAATTTCAAGAAATGGTATGCCGAGTTCCCGACGAAAGATGCTATCGGTCATCATTACATCCGGCATACATGGGAAGCTAGGACATAAGAACCGGAAACAAGGCGGGAGGTGGACTTACAAAAGTAAGATGGAAAGGATGACCGAAACTTTGGAATTTTGTTGATAATACCGGAAATTACAATAGCACAACTTGAGTATTTCTAAATTACTCTCAAGTTGTGTTGTTTTGTGTTGTTTTTCTCGTTCTCCTTCTAATTCCGCCTTTTCTTCCGAGTACAAGAGAGTCTATTTATAGACTCTAATCGGGATACAATAATCGGAGTACAATAATTTGAGCTGACAAAATTATTATAACTTTGGAATCTAACTATTCTCTTTTTTTACTATTGTTGACAGTGTAGAAACTTTTGCCGAAAGTAGCATAGCTTTGGAATCTTACTTTTCGCTTTTGACAACTTTTTCTCCATAATTTGAAAGCTTTTGTCTTCATATTCAAAGTTGTCCGCATGAGTATCTTCGGGGCATGTGAATGCTTTGTCTTTTGTTTTGGTTGGCAGCATTGGAGCGGATGGTGGATAGCCGGAGGGTGTCCTTGGATATACCAACTGAAAATGAGCAATTCTTGGATACCGCAATATTGGAAACAATGTCCCTAATTTTTGCCTAAGTGTAAAACACTTAGCGTGGATCTTTTCTTTTACCTTTTCTTTTTATTTATTTTTTTTAAGTCAAAAGGATCTTGAAAACATAATCCACCGTAAAGATCCGGGCCGGAACCTTAGGAGGATGGACTTTTTGGATGTTTAGTATTATGGTTGATAAATTGGAGAAATTGGTTAAAGAGTTCGGTCTTATTAAGTTGGGCCTTTCTCTTGGAGCTTGACTTGGACTTCGTGGAGGATGATGGAGAATCATCTAGTGTTTGTAGAGGAGCAAAGGGAGTGACTGGAGGAACAATTTGAAGGTGTCGGGTCCGGCGATATTGGTGAAAGCCCCGCTTAGTCCAAGCCATTGTATTCTTTGAGAGCAAATGAACTAGTTTGGAAAAATTTAGAAACACAATCTGGTAACGTTGGATATATCTTGAAATTCTTCCACCATTTAACTCTGAATTCTCGAATAAGGTAAAAAGGTCTGGAAGATAAACTTCTGGTAATGGAGTAGTTCCAATACATTATCCATGATATTCGAAAGGTTTAGCAGAAGTAAAGGACATTGGAAAATTCAAATTCTTCTTTAATGTTGGTTTTTTATTAACTAGTATTAAATATTTAAATATCCCCCAAGGTATTAAAAATTAATTATTCACTTAGTGATTTAAATATTTTAGCAAAATTTTACTTTATTCGTTAATTTCTATTGCAACAATTGAGTTTTCACGCTTGTTAATGTTTAACTTTAACTATTAATATCTTTAATTAATTTAAGGTAAAAAATACAAAAAATTGATAATTTGAGAGTATATATTGAGTCGAATGTAACAAGACCCACAATGACTATATTTTTCCTTACATAAAAATCACAATTGTGTGAATAGTGTATAAATCCAATTGTTGCAATAGAAAAAGAACGAAGGAAGTATCAATGAAAATTGACTAATGTATATATTTGCGAATCGAAACATATTGTTGAAGACTTTATGTTATTTGTAACTAATAAATCCTAAGTGCGTCATTGTCTTACTATAATTAGTGCTTGTTGGAGGAAGAGGTGGTAGCTCAATGAAGTACCAACATGAATTACAGGACTTTGCCTAGGGTTCTAATCCTCATCCCAACAAAAGTTAGGTAAATTTTTCTTGTCATGGCAATGGGCCTTCAAGTCGGATGTCTTCTAGTTGTTAAGGCTTACACCGAGTCTTTGAGTTGGTGTATCCCGCAAGCTAGTAGCCTAGTAGGGGTTGGTTCTCGATCCAATTATCTCTAAAAATAAAAAATAAAATAAAAAAGCGAATGCTAAGTGGAAATAACCACCCCTCAATCGTGCACCATAGGAACCACATTTGCTAGAGTACCCGAAGGGATAACTCTCCTCCTTAAGCTCCTAAACTACCACGGCTCAGAAAAACCATAACCTATTGTAGTCGCCTACACTACCATAGCCTTTCAAGTTATCTAAACTAGTATTTTTTGCACGCGATGCGTGCGCGAACATCGCGGTGATATTGTACATGTTTCTTTTGTTTTCAAAAATCGTGAAGTTACTTTCACTAAAAAAATTTGGTAGTTTTTGTAGGGGAAAAATCTAGGCGCTTACATTAGAGCTTTTTTTTAAAATAAGTTAGATGACTTTTTTCCCCTCATTAGTTATCTTGGAAGAATAAAAACGTAAAGGGTATTTTAGGGAACTCAGGTGGACACCAAACTCCTCAAGAGTTCCCATATATAATAGAGATAATAATGCACGTTGAGAACACAAAATTAAAAAAGAGATCAACTTCATTATAACCATAGCATTCAAAGTTTATTACAACACAAGTTTGATTTCCCTTTTATTCTATATTATTTAATCCATAGCATTCAAAGTTTACAATAAAAGTTTACACTACCATATCGGATGTACCGTTTTTTTTCTCGCTTTGCTTCTCTCCCTTTCCGGCTTTAAGGTCATGCTTTCTCCTCAATCCTCACACCATGGGGAAAAAATTTCTAAAACTGAACCAAAGGATACAAAAAAACAAAAATAAGTATACATGTCCCTTTCCCCGAGATAAGAGGTTGAAGAAAGCTAGCATTACTACAACTCCATCGACCTTTAAAGAAATATACATAAGTTATGTTATCCAAGGAAAAAAAAACATTGTCAAGAGAGATTTAACGAACCTCTTTACAACGCCACTTCTCAATTTCAACCTTTCCTAGCTAAAATCATGGAAATAAATTAACTATCTCACATACGTTTTGAGCTACAACAAAGTGTTTGCAACGGAGCCTATGAAAATTATGATCAAGAGGCTATAAAAGTAAATAAACATGATATGGAGAACTTTGACAGCCTCTTTACCTCTTCTCTATTTTTAACATGTATATACTATCGCATATATGTTACCGATCTTATAGTGATGTAGTAAATTTTCAAAAATTCATGAATAAGCAATAGTGTATACATGTAGAAAATAGACAAAACAAAGAAATTATGATGAATTTTACACACAAGACAATCAATGGAAACTTGAAACCAAGCCAACAAATAACATAAACACTATTATAAACAAAAAACCCATACTAATAAAAAAAATTTTACAGAGTAAAGGTAGTGTCTAAATTAAGGTAACTCAAAGATAAAAGGACCAGAAATTCATACCGTAAGCAAAGTTATTGTATATAATCAGCCCACAAATTAAATTTACATATTATAAAAAAGAGTAGCCAAAAAAGTCAATTCATATATAAAAACCATATAGCCAACCCCTATAAATTCATATCAATTTATTGACGCGGAACTGGATACTTAAACCTTCCTCCAAATCATATACAAGCTAATTTTGGTCGGCTATAAGCATTTACAAGCTATAAGCATTTACAAAGACTATGAATTCCGAGATAACGACTTGCCAAATATCGAACCAACTATATCTCAAATAAGAATCCTAGGCCTCAACCATCAACAACCTAACAAGCTAATTTACTGAAATAGAAAGGAAGAGAGAGAATGAAACTCACCCTAATGTGGGTCTCTCCTCCAAGCCGCATCAAGAACAGATGAACACAAAATCAATCACAAGATCAACCCAAACCAATCAATTATCAAGGAGTAAGTATCTTCCAATAACCATCTTACGAAGTATCAAGAAAATATCACCCAACCAATCTAATACAAAAATAAGTAAGAAATGAAAAGAATCACAAATCCTTTGCGACATTTATAAAAAACTCGAAATCGAGAGGTACACATTGTTAGAAGACCTAGAATCCACGATCGGTGAAACGAGAGCAATGTGCATAAATGTCTTTTTAGATTGATCCTTATATATAATCTCCATAGATATCACAAATTAACAACACTTCACCCATTCACCTTTGTAAATTAAGTTCAACAAACACAAACAATCAATGTCCGACCAATGTGAGTAATAGGTTCGAACCATCTATGGCTCCGACCTTCTATCCCAGCCTAATAAAAATATGTAAATATTTTATGGGCTGAATTCCCCATGTACATAATAAGCTCGCCTCCCCTTGGCCGCCGGCCCTCAAGTCCCATCTTTACAATTTAACTCATCTATAACCTATGCTTTCTTTTGCATATCACATATTTTGTCAATATTTTGTTGGCTTAATCTTAATATATACTAAAGATGCTCATGCATTGCTTTCCCTAATGGCTTAATCTTATGTTAAACATATACAATGACATTGTCATACCAATGTTGAGTGATGAGAGAGGCAATCGCAATGATACACATGAATTATTGTAACACAAGTCCATGCACCAGCCTCCATATCCCCATTCACACAATAAAATAGCATAAAATTGTTCTCATTAGCAATAATAATTGATTAAATAATCCATTACTAACAAAATTAGACGGCCAATAAAATTACAAGATCTCACGAATCACATGGTCATTCTAACAACTTCCATTATCTCACAAATTAAAAACTTATTGATATGTTCCACAATATGTGATAATATAGTCATGAGAGAAAAGTTACCTTGTCAAAAAATGTCTTTCACATAATCGGCAAAAGAGCTAGATTATAAATGCAAACCCGCTTCATTCTCAAAGAATTAAGGATCGAAGCAAGAGAAATAAAACAAATTGTGAACAAATCAAAGTAGATGAGAAAACCATTAGTGTCATAAAGTAAGAGGAAGTTGGTTAACAACTCGCCGTCACTCAAATGGAATTTGTTCCTTAACTTTCCAAGTACTATGAAGTTGCATCACAAAATTAGCTAAACCTACCCATGATCTTGCTATTAAGAGAAAGGACCTAGTTTTTTGTTCTTGTTGTATGGCTACCGAAAAAATCAAATGGGAGAAAAATGTATTGTAAAGGAAAAAGCATTAGATAGGGCATAATTCACTCGAATTACGTAGAACAAGCACACATTTCATCCACTTTCGGCAAACAAACCTCAAACCCAACACAAAAAGAGTACAAGGATAATCTTGTCTTCAAGTGATTGCCAATTTAACTATATGAAGCAATCGCTCACCCAATTTTATAATCCTCTAAATAGGAACTAAAGATCAACATGCAACACCAATTCAAACTTAATGCACATGAAATAAGGCCATCACATGGACTTGTTAACATTTCTAGCAACTCTAACCAAGTAACCATTTGGCTCGTCGCAAAATTCCCATACTGTTAATGTCAATTTTTCAAAAACAACAATGAAAAAAATAGATAGAAGAATGATAACAATTAAAGACTTAAACATTCAAAGATCAACCTTGGCCAAGTCCTGGTTAGACTAATGCACTATGTTTGGGGCAAGTCCCGATTAGACTAATGCACTAATTAAAGACAAACTTACTTTGACATTTCAAGAATTAAGCCGTGTCAAACCACTAAGCACCAATTTTGATCTTTTAACACTTTCGTAGTCAAAAGGCATCGGCCGAGCAAACCCTTCCAAAGTTAAGAATCTCCCCTTTCTAAAAAGCTTTTCATATCTCTTTCGCAAATCATCCTCTTAAAATTCAAAAATCACAAGACTCTAAAACATGAAATATCATGAAAGAAAGCCAAATCTAGAACAAAATTGCATTCTTCTAAGAAGAAACGATGTAATAACCCATTTATAAAGAAAACCCTAAACCCATTTTTTGGAGTTACTTGATAGTTGTTATCTAGTTTGATTTCACTCATTGGCGTCCCTCCCCGAGTTCCGAAAACATAAGTGGCAATAGAGATTGAAGCAAAAAAAAAAAAAAGGACGAACAAAGTGCATAGAAACAAATTTACTTTTTGAATTAAAATGAAACCCTAAATTATGAAATATCGAGCCTTTGAAAATAATAAAATCCGAAACTAAAATGAAACCCTAAAACATGAAACCGCAAGCCTTTGAAAATCAACAAAAATGATAAGCTTTCCTTACCTACATAATACCATCACTTCCATGTCAATCTCTAGTTTTAACGCAGAGCAATGCAAGCTTTTTTTATCAAATCAACACAAGTGAAGAGAAATGAAGAAAAAGTGGAAGGAAATACCATATTTTTACTCATCTCTAACAATTTGGCAAACTCCACCCATTTTATCCGCCCATCTATTGCCTCCTCTTTTGATTGAACCAATTTCCTTTGTGTTGGCAAAGGAAACAAGAAACCATTTCCATTACATATTGTTTGATATATGAGGGGTGGGGTATCGGGTTTCGCTTTCCAAAGGGGAACTATTTCCAACTAATTATTACCCTTCTCAACCCTATTGTGGCCACTCAAGTTAGGCAAAGAACACTTCACCGAAACATTGCTAAATTCCATAAAGCACCACACATCCTCCATTACGGAGTATTGACCACTAACAAACATTATATGACACTCCAATACCTAAAATGAAAATTTAATAATTTCAAGAGCCATATAATCCATTACCGAGCTTAATATATACTTCATACATAAACCATCATGTTCAACCATAAGCTAGTATAAGTGAATCTCTAACATTTACAAATCATGGCTAATACAATTGAATCATTGTATATTTATAATCTAATTGCAAATATGCAATAAACCCATAATTGTCATTAAAAACAAATATATTTCGAAAAATAGAAGTAAAAAATACCTTGATGAAACCAATTTCCTTGGCATTGCTACGGAAGCATTGCTAGCAACACATCAAACCATAGTTGCGGATGATTGCGTGAAGGTTTTCCGCAAACACGACCGTCCAAAAAAAAGATGGAATTAACCAACAAATTTAATTCAATACAAATTCAAATATATATAGTGTGGAAAAACTAAAAGAGAGAGTTTTTTCGACAAAGGTACGCCGCATAAATTAAATCGAAACTACAATCGAACCAAATCAAATCAAGATCAAGATCAACTAATTAACACAAAGAACGTGACCGTAATCACCCGGAATTCGCTACCAAAACGTCCTTAATACCTCCCGCACTCAAATTTTATCAACAAAATTCAATCGAGGAAAAAAATTAATTGAATATCTCATTGCATTTCACATATTCAAATCACGATCCCTAATCAACACAATTAGTTTAGTACTTTAGATTTTCCAACAATACCCGTAAAAAGTTGCAATAATTTCGCCCTCAACACCTCCCCGAATTCCAATTGAACCAAAAAAATTTCAATCAAATAACAAAACCTAATTGTCAAATCACAACATTTAACATCGATTTCAATTGATACATGGAAATAAGAAGAAGTAGGAGAGAGAAACCTTGCCGTCAAGTTTTCGCATGCGCCGAAATGCGAGGAGAGAGAAACTTAAGAAAATAATCGCTCTTCCGGGAAGTCACCGTGAACGGAGATAATCTTCGAAGTTATTCGATCTTGATTTAAATGAATTTGGTCGAAACGAAGAGGGTTAAAGGAGGGTTTTGAAGGCGGGGGTTTTGGTGGGCGTGAGGAGAGAGAAAGTGGTGGACTCGAGAAATAAAAAGAGGGAGAGAGAAAGGAAAAGGAGGAACTGGAACCGGGAACCGAAACCGGAAAGAGGAGAATGAAGCTGGAAGAGCAAGAGACAGAGAGAAAGAGAGATGAGACAAACAAACACAAGGTAGAGTAAGGGCAAAGCCAAAGCAGTCAAGAAGTTGAAAGGGTAGAACAATAAGTCCACTATTACTAAGCTACAAGTAGACCAACTTCTCACTTTTTAATGGGTATGGATATATTTGGGAAGTAAGTCCATAGCGTTCTCACCATTCAAGGAACCAAATTGGAAATGTTCTATTCTTTTGGAGACAATGTAATGGAAACTAAACAACCAAGAGTGATCATAGCTTTGGATGAGAACAACACAAAGCACCATGCCCGGATATAATCATAGTAATTGCATGTTCATGGGTTTGTGGAATCTTTGAATCGAAGTTGGAAGAAAAATGGTCGTGATTTTATTGGTGGTGCATTCCAATCCGCATTGGTAAAGACCTGGAATATTAAATACTTTAAATAATTTGTGGAAGCAGAAATATTATAATATTATCCTTGAAGTGACAAGAATTGGTATCATGGAGAATATTTCGATAGAATTGGATTTGTTTGGTAATTTCAAAAGGAAACCAATTGAAATTCTTTGGAATTATTTTGTGACTATAGTCATAATTTTTTTTGTGGAAATCATCAAGAGAAGGAAATTTAATTAAAGTAAAAGTGGTAAGGAAAAGGCTTTCATAGGCTGGTTTTTGGATATAGGAAATATCATATATAACTTGGGTGGTAGTTCGATCTTTACGAGTGGTAATTTGAGAGACTCGTTTGAACATAAGAAATTGGAGGGAAATCCGATAAATTTGAAAATTGGTTGGTCGATACAGAATTCCACCAAAGTGATGGGTTACAATCTTCTTTTGTTGTCGACCTTTAAAATTAGAAGGAGAAGCCTTAGAAATTCTCCCCGCTGTTCTTCCCCCGGCAAAATTCTCGAATTAGAAAATGTATGTTTCAAATGTTGAACAATGGAATTGGAAAATACTAGGACATCATCAATATACACTATTGTAAATAAAGTGTATGGATTGAAGATATCATTCATAATATTTTGAAATTCTGATGGAGCTTTTTTTAAACCGAACAACATTGCATTCCATTCATAATGACCATATGGAAGTGTAAAAGCTATTTTATAACGGTCTTTTTCGGTAATTTGAATTTGCCAAAAACCACTTTTCATATCAAACTTGGAAAATATTTTTGCATTGTAAAGTCTCTTAAGAATAACTTTGTTGTTCGGAATTGGATATCGTATCCATTGGAGAAATTTATTAAGAGGTTTATAATTAATAACTAGTCTTGGAACACCTCTTTCCTTTTCAAACTCGATTCATGACATAGAAAGTGGCATAAGACTAGGGAGATTTCGATAGTTGAATTAAATTTTTGTTAAGAAAGTGCTTCAATTTCCTTTTTATAGATTTCAAGCAATTGCTCTTTCATTTGAATTGGTCTAGCTTTAGTGGGAATGTATTTTTTAGAAAATTCCTTTTCATAGGGAAGAGAAAACTATGTTTCTTTCTTTCCCATAAAGCATTTGGTATGTCAACACAAACTTCTTTTTGAAGGTTTTCTTCAAATCCTTTATCCTTTGCTGAATGATGGGATCTCGCTCAATCCTTTGTAAAGAAATTTCTTCTAAAAAAAGGAAATTTGTTTCTTTTTGGAAGGAACTAAATTGAGTTGTTTATAAATAGAATTCCTTTGAAGGAGATAGACATCTTTTCTTCGTAATGAAGTAATAAATTTGTAGGAAATTCTTTTATAAAGAATGGGAGTATGAATTCCAATTTCATTAACCGAAAAGGGATAAATTTGAGTTAAAAATGGAGTGCCAAGGATAATATCATTATTAATATCCTTAATAGAAGTAAATGGAGTTTTGAAGCAAAGAACCATCTTTACAAATATCGGGTTTTCAAATTTTATATTTGATTTGGAGCTTTTGACCATTAGCACTAGATAAATGCTCAAAGGGTCTTCTCATAGTATTTAGAAGGAATTACTCCTTCCTTGATATAATTGAGATCAGCAACACTATCAAATAGTGCAATGCTATTAATTTGAAAATCATTGTCTATGATCAAAGTAATTGGACAATAGCATTTCTTGTAATTAATTCTTTGAATAATTTGACAAAAATTTTCATTATCAATGGGGTTTTCGTAAATTTGAATAAAATATGTTCGAATAGGAGGTTCCGATGTTTCTCCTTTCTCAAAATTAGGAGTTTGAAGAAGCGTAATTTTTGCATCAAGTTCTAAATCATTAGTTTGAAGATTTAAAACATTTTACTCATGATCTCGAATTTGAGATATTATCTCGATTAACCTTGATTTGAAGATCTTGGGTGTTTACCGGAGAAACGAAATCCTTGTTATAAGGAGAATCATCAAGAATTTTTTGGAGGCTAAAAGAAATTTGTTTTTCCATTTCCTTAATCGGAGAGGATTTTAAAACAATCTCTCTTAATCATTCAATATATTGCTTTCTTATGGCACTATCTTGAATTTGATTAATAATTTCAAGGAGTAATTCCTTTTCCTTTTCTTTTTGGAAATAACACAAAGTTCTTTGGAACATAATTGAAAAAAAGTGATCACAAATAAATGTATCCGAAACCCGATCATAGTCTATCTAGTACAAACTAGTATCGAATCGGGATCGAATGCTCGCATTCTTCCGACTCACTTTGATTTAACTGGAAAATATTTTAAAGTTTTTCTCTTAAATATGGATCATCGTGGAAAACTTCATTAATTTTATTCTTAAAACAACAATTATTTGCTTTGTGACCCGGCTTGCCACAATTATAACAAATAATTCTTTTGAAATCCCTTTTGAGAAGCCTTTGGAAAATTTCTTTCTTTTATTTTGATAAAATAAATTCCCACTAAAGCCGCACCAATTAAAATGAAAGAGGAGTTGCTTGAAATCCGTAAAAAGGAAATTCAAGCACTTCTTGATAGAAATTTAATTCGACGATCGAAATCTCCCCGGTCTTGTGCCGCTTTCTATGTCATGAATCAAGGCGAAAAAGGAAACAAATGCTCCAAGACTAGTTATTAATTAGCAACCTCTTAATAAAGTTCTCCAATGGAAACGATATCCAATTCCGAACCAAATAGATCTTCTTAATAGACTTTACAATGCAAAAATATTTTCCATGTTTGATATGAAAAGTAGGTTTTGGCAAATTCAAATTGTTGAAAAAGACTATTATCAAACAACTTTTACAGCTCCATTTTGTCATTATGAATGGAATGTAATGTTGTTTGGTTTAAAAAGCGCTCCATCACAATTTCAAAATATTATGAATGATATATTCAATCCATACACTTCATTTACAATAGTGTATATTGATGGTGTCTTTTCCAATTCCATTGATCAACATTATAAACATAATTTTCTAATTCAAGAATTTTTGCGGGGACGAACAAGCATGAGAAGTTCTAAGGCTTCTCCCTCCAATTCCAAGGGTCGACAACAAAAGGGGATTGGAACTCCATCCTACCGGTGGAATTCCCGTATCCACCAACCAATTTTCAAATTTATCGATTTTCCTCCAATTTCTTATGCTCAAACAATTTCCTCAAACGACCACCCACAAAGATCAAACAACCACCCAAGTCATTTCTAATATTTCCTATATCCAAAAAACCAAACTTATGAAAACCTTTTCCTAACTACTTTTACTTCAAATAAATTTCCTTCTCATAATGATTTTTTAAAAAAAAAATCGACTACATTCACATAATAATTCCAAAGAATTTCAACTGGTTTCCTTTTGAAATTACCGCACCAATCCAATTCTATCGAAATATTCTCTCGTGATACCAATTCCCCGTCACTTCAACGATAATATTTCGCTTCCATAAATTATTCACATGTTTAATATTCCAGGTCTTTACCAATGCAGACGGAATGCACCACCAACAATATCACGACCATTTTCTTCCAACTTCCAAGATTCCACACTCCCAAGAACAAATAATTACTATGATTATATCCAGGCATGGTACCGTGTTGTTCTCATCCAAAGCTATGATCACTCTTAGTTCTTTAGTTTCCATCCTAACCGCCTCCAAGAATAGAACATATCCAATTTCGTTCCTTGAATGGTGGGAAAGCTAGAAATATATTGTTCAAAAACCAACATTAAAGAAAGATTTGAATTTTCCAATGTCCTTTACTTCCGCCAAACCTTTAGAATATCATGGATTAGTGGTTGGAACTACTCCCTTACCAGGAGTTTATCTTCCATGCATTTTTACCTTATTCGAGAATTCGTAGTTAAATGGTGTTAGAATTTCAAGATATATCCAACGCTACTCAGTTGTGGTGTCTAAATTTTTCCAAACTGGTTCATCTAATATCAAATAATACAATGACTGGACTAAGCACGCTTTCAAAGAATATCGTATACCCAACACCTTCAAATTGTTCCTCCAATCACTCCCTCTCGCTCCTCTACAAACACTACATCATTCTCCATCATCCTCCACGAAGTCCAAGACAAGCTCCAAAAAAAAAGGCCCAACTTGATAAGATCGAACTCTTTAACCAATTTCTCTAGTTTATCAACCATAATACCGAACATCCAAAAAAGTCCATCCTCCGAAGGCTCTAGCCCGCATCTTTACAAAGAACCATGTTCTCAAGATCCTTTTGATTTTAAAAAAAAATAAAGAAAAGAAAAGGTAAAAGAAAGGATCTCGGTAAGTGTTTTACACTTAGGCAAAAATTAGGGACATTGTTTCTAATATTGCAGTATCTAAGAATTGCTCATTATCCAGATTGGTAGATCCAAGGACACTCTCTAGCTGTCCACCATCTACTCCAATACCGAAAAGCAAAGCAAAAGACAAAGCATTCACATGCCCAAAGGACAACTTTCAATATGAAGACAAAAGCTTTCAAATTATGGAGAAAACGCTTGTCAAAAGCGAATAGTAAGATTCCACTACTTTCGGCAAAAGTTTCTACACCTCTCCACAATAGTCAAAAAGAGAATAATTAGATTCAAAAGTTATAATAATTTTGTCCGCTTAAATTATTCTACTCCAATTATTGTATCCCAATTACCCGAGTCTATAAATAGACTCTCTCGTACTCGAAGAAAAGGCGTAATTAGAAGGAAAACGAGAAAAACATCTCAAAATAACACAACTTTAGAGTAATTCAAAAATACTCAACTGTGCTATTGTAATTTTCGGTATTATCAATAAAATTCCAAAGTTTCAGTCTTCCTTTCCATCTTACTTTTGTAAGTCCACCTCCGTCCTTGTTTCTAGTTTTAATATCCTCGGCTTCCTTCGATCGGAATTTGAAATTTCAAAGGTCCTACAGAAATGTGTATCACCGCTAATGCATATGCTTCAAATGATTTTTCAAATGATCAAATTGCTTACAATCTCACATGTAGCTTTTCCCGGTCACTTAAAAAGTCAAGTGGGATAATACTTTCACACCGGATGAAAGAGCACACATTTGTAATCATACAAAGCCACATGCGACGATTGATGGATTTGCTCTCCGATCCAAACCATTTTTCTTCACTTTACTGGCGGAACAAATAAATGCTCTAAATCCATATCTTTAGTTTTAACTATTCTTTGATGTCCAACTTTGAATAACTATCGCTGGTACAAAGATACGTTCTTAACAAATGTTCTCACCGAAGTGATGGTCAACAACCATTTTGGAAAGAAAAATTTATTTCGGGACTTCCAAATCTATTTGCTCGCAGAGTTATGCAAAAGCTCAAAGAGGCTACAGGCAAAGAATCAATTTCATATGATGAATTGACGTATGGGTAATTGTTTGCTTTTATCAAAAAGAAGGATTGTCTCGTTGTAATGAGCTAAAAATTCAATCCAAGTATGGAAATCAAAAAAGCTCAACAACGAAGAGAACTTAAGTCTTTCTCATGAAGCTTTTGGCTTTAAGAAAATTCAAGCCCCTTCCAATATAAACAAACAAAAGTATAAACATATTAGGAAATTTTGTCAAAAGAAATATTTTCCTTCCGAAAATTTTATCAAAAGAAAAGAAAGAAAATTTCAAAAGGCTTTTCAAAAAAAGGATTTCAAAAGAATTATTTGTTATAAATGTGGCAAGCCAGGTCACAAAGCAAATAATTGTGGTTTTAAGAATAAAATTAATGAAATTTTCCATGATGATCCGTATTTAAGATAAAAACTTTGAAATATTTTTCCAATTAAATCAAAGTGAGTCAGAAGAATCTGAGCATTCTGATCCTGATTCTGATAATATTTTGTACCAGATAGACTATGATAAGGATTCGGATACATTTAGTTTGATCATTTCAATTATGTTCTCATGATCCTTTTGTGTTTTAAAAAAAAGGAACAAAAAAGAAAAGATCATGCTAAGTGTTTTACACTTCGGCTAAAATTAGGGACATTGTTTCCAATATTGCGGGTATCCAAGAATTGCTCATTTTCCAGACTGGTATATCCAAGGACACCCTCGAGCCGTCCACCATTTGCTCCAATACGAAAAGCAAAGCAAAAGACAAAGCATTCACATGCCCAAAGATACTCCTGCGGAAAACTTTCAATATGAAGACAAAAGCTTTCAAATTATGGAGAAAACGTTGTCAAAAGTGAATTGTAAGATTCCAAAGTTGTGCTACTTTCGGCAAAACTTTCTACACTTGTCCACAATAGTCATAAAGAGAATAGTTAGATTCCAAAGTTATATTAATTTTTTCTGCTCAAATTATTGTATTCCAATTATTGTATCCCAATCCCGAGTCTATAAATAGACTCTCTTGTACTCAAAAGAAAAGGCAGAATTAGAAGGAGAACGAGAAAAACAACTCAAAACAACACAGCTTGAGAGTAATTCAGAAATACTCAACTGTGCTATTGTAATTTCCAGTATTATCAATAAAATTCCAAATTTTCAGTCATCCTTTCCATCTTACTTCTGTAAGTCTACCTCCCTCCTTGTTTCCAGTTTTAATGTCCTGGCTTCCTTAAATCAAAATTTGAAATTTCAAAAGTCCTACAGGAAATGTGTATTGCCGCTAGTGCATATGCTTCAGATGATTTTTCAAATGATCAAATTGCTTACAATATCAAAAGTAGTTTTCTGGTCAATTAAAAAGTTGGTGGGATAATACTTTCACACCAGTTGAAAGATCATGCATTTGTAATCACACAATGCCAGATGGGACGAAAGATGGATTTGATCTCCTGATCCAAACCATCTATCTTTAGTTTTAACTAATCTTCGATGTCCAACTTTGAATGACAATCGTTGGTACAAGGATACGTTCTTAACAAACGTTCTCACTAGAAGTAATGGTCAACAACCATTTTGGAAAGAAAATTTTATTTCGAGACTTCCAAATCTATTTGCTCAAAGCTCAAAGAGGCTACAGGCAAAGAAACAATTCCATATGATCAATTGACGTATGGGCATTCTGTGAAAAAATTCAATCCATGTATGGAAATGAAAAAGCTCAACAACGAAGAGAACTTGGATCTTTCTGTGAAGATTTTGGCTTTGAGAAAATCCAATAATCCCCTTCCACTATCAAAAAACAAAAGTATAAACTGATTAAGAAATTTCGTCAAAAGAAATCATTTCCTTCCGAAAAATTTTATCAAAAGACAAGAAAGAAATTTTCAAAAGGCTTCTCAAAAAAGAATTTCAAAAGAATGGTTTGTTATAAATGTGGCAAGCCAGGTCACTAAGCAAATAATTATGGTTTTAAGAATTAAAGTAATGAAATTTTCCATGATGATCCAGATTTAAGAGAAAAACTTTTAAATATTTTCCAATTAAATCAAAGTGAGTTAGAACAATTTGAGCATTCTAATCCTGATTCTGATAATATTTTGTACCAAATAGACTATGATTAGGATTCGGATACATTTAGTTCTGATCACTCTTTTTTTCAATTATGTTCCAAAGAACTTTGTATTATTTCCAAAAAAGAAAAGGAAAAGGAATTACTCCTTGAAATTATTGATCAAATTCAAGATAGTGCCATAAGAAAGCAATAACTTGAAAGATTAAAAGAGATAAGAGATTGTTTTAAGATCCTCCCCGATTGAGGAAAAGGAAAAATAAATTTCTTTTGGCTTCCAAAAAATTCTTGGTGATTCTCCTTATAACAAGGCTTTCGTTTCTCCAATAAACACCCAAGATCTTCAAAACGAGGTTAATCAGATAAAATCTCAAATTCGAGATCTTGAACAAAATGTTTTAAATATCCAAACCAAAGATTTAGAACTTGATGCAAAAATTACGCTTCTTCAAACTCCTAATTTGACAAAGGAGAAACATCAGAACCTCCAATTCAAATAGATTTTATTAAAATTTCGAAAACCCCATTGATAATTTATTTTTTTGTCAAATTATTCAAAGAATTAATTACCATAAATAGTATTGTCCAATTACTTTGATCAGAGACAATGATTTTCAAATTAATAGCATTGCACTATTTGATACTGGTGCTGATCTCAATTGTATCAAAGAAGAAATAATTCCTTCTAAATACTATGAGAAGACCATTGAGCATTTATCTAGTGCTAATGGTCAAAAGCTCCAAATCAAATATAAACTTCCAAAAGCCTATATTTGTAATGATGGTTACTGCTTCAAAACTCCATTTACTCTTGTTAAGGATATAAATAATGATATTATTCTTGGCACTCCATTTTTAACTCAAATTTATCCTTTTTCAGTTAATGAAATTGGAATTCATACATCCATTCTTGATAAAAGAATTTCCTTCAAATTTATTACTTCATTATGAAGAAAAAATGTCCATCGCCTTCAAAGCAATTCTACTTATAAGCATCTCAATTTAATTTCTTCCAAAAAGAAACAAATTTCCTTTTTGAAAGAAGAAATTTATTTCCAAAGGAGGGAGCAGCAATTGCAAGATCCCATCATTCAGCAAAGGATAAAGGGTTTCCAAGAAAACCTTCAAAAGGAAGTTTGTGCTGACATACCAAATGCTTTCTGGGAAAGAAAGAAACATATAGTTTCTCTTTCCTATGAGAAAGATTTTTCTGAAAAATACATTTCCACTAATGCCAGACCAATTCAAAAGAATGAGGAATTGCTTGAAATATGTAAAAAGGAAATTCCAGCACTTCTCGACAAAACTTTAATTCGATGATCGAAATCTCCCTGGTCTTGTGCCGCTTTCTATGTCATGACAAAGGCAGAATTAGAAGCAGAACGAGCAAAACAACTCAAAACAACACAGGTTGAGAATAATTCAGAAAAACCCAATTGTGCTATTGTAATTTCCAGTTTTATCAATAAAATTCCAAAGTTTTAGTCATCCTTTCCATCTTACTTCTATAAGTCCGCTTCCCTACTTGTTTCCAGTTTTAATGTCTTGGCTTCCTTCCTTCCCTGAATAAAAAGAAATTTGAATAAAATGAAATTTGAAAAGAAAGCAAAAGAGAAGTAATTTTTGAAACTTACTTTGAATTGATATTCAGAACAAAAGTTGATGGCAATACAATATTTTTGGAGATAGTTTCTTACATACAACTTTTTCATCCTGCCTTGAAAGGAGATCCATGCTCCCTTTTATATGCATGTTTGAACAATATGAACCATACAAATGCACTAGAATAATGGTGAACATAATGATATGCAATTTTGAATACTTTATACTATATGATGACTACTTTTGAATAATATTCACTATAAATTGAACATTTTGCCTTCAAATTGGAAGTAGTACGTAGGAATGTTATTTGACATGTGATTATTTGGTGTTGCTTTGTCATCTTGATGTCGCTTTTGAATTTTTTAAATATGTCATTTTCTTTCTATTCAAATTTCTTTTTGTTCATATATTTATTTTCGTTTTAATATTATTGCTTTATAGTAGTCATAATTACCTGGTTTATTATATTGGTATCAGAGCGACTACATTTGCATCGGATTTCATTTAAGTATCAGCATCCATATTTAATTTATCTCATAAAGTTTGCATTTAGTTTTGTTGGTTAGGCGTTGGTCACCGTGTGTAACCCTGTTGGCGGCCGTGATTAGGTGGTCCAGAACAGTGGTCCCGTCGGTCCAAAGCATTGTAATATTTTTTAAATATAATAAAGTAGATGTTCATCCCTTAATGGCTTTTAAGTTTAGAAAGTGGTTAATACAAAATTCTCATACTAGAAAATCTACCATAGTTTAAACTCATGAAGTTCATATGCGTTTTTCAAACTGGATATTTCCAAAACAAAATTATTGAAGTCATTTATCAAATTGGTTCTTTAGATTTCAAAACTGCATTTTCAGTAAAAGTTCATGAAAAACAGTTATTCATGAACAGGTTCAAAACATTGCTCTTTTATAAAAAAATTCTATTCAAAAATATATCGAAAAGGGATATAGTTACATCCATTTCGGTATGATTCAAGTAGCTGTAAAACCATTAGTTCATCAAGGTCTTGATACTCTTATATATTTAACTTTAAGAGATAAGCATTTAAAACGGTACAAAACCTCCCTTTTAGCTATGATTCAAACAAACATTTGCAATGGACCTATTTATTTCAATTGTGCTCCAAATCAGTCGATTTAACCGATCCTCTGGTTATTGATTCACTTATTTTAGACGTTCATCTATAAGGAGACAAGTTTCATAATATATGCAAAAAAAATTGCAATCATGTATAGAATATATTTTAGACTGATGTCTTGTCAAATAAATCCGAAATTCAATCTTACTCCTACCTCGAAAGATGAGACTGTTTCCTGCAAGTCGAAGCAGAAAACTCATAGGTTTTTGTTCACAAAATACTGAAATGGGATGAAATAGCTATCCCAACCGAGCTTCAAATAGAGGAACCTCCACTAGTGGAAAAAAGCCCATCCGATCCGGTCAAAACCTGGCTTACCGATCCAGTTTTGGTCCGGATCGGGTGGGCTCGCAGCAGTTTGTAAATATTAACTGATCTGGTCCTACACCAAATCAATTAATCACTAACCGACCCGGTTGTAGCTGAAAATCGCAGCAGTAAGTGAACTTAACTGATCCAGTTTTCAGCATGACCGGATCAGTTAAGTGTGTTTTTAAATTTAAAAAAAAAGTTGCGTTGATACATCCCTCAACAACATAAGACAACGACAAGCATGAATAACAATAACTTTAAATAAAAATTCACATGACCTAAAATGGAAATTGCTTAACTTATACAAAAACTTACATAAGGACGTAACAATTGCACAACTAAATACAAAATAAAATTGAAATACTAAGTTAGATTGTCGAGGCGAGAGAAGTAGAAAGCACCAAATGCATACATCAATACATAAATACGTACATACATTTCCCACATACGTAAATACATACACCAACATAATAATCAAAATACATACATGAATAATCAAAATGGACAGATAGATAACCAAAATACATATATGATATATCTAAGAATTATGAAAATATCAAAAATTCTATCTAAAACTCACAACGAAATTAACCACAAGGACTAAACCGCTTACACAAAAAAAAATTACAAAAATCAACCGTATTTACAAAAATACAGAAAATACAGAAATAAAAATACACCCTAAAATTAAAGCTAATCCTAGATCTGAATACTCGAAGGAGATAAAGCGATTTTTTGGATCAGGAATTTTTATTGTGGTTGGCGACGACGTCTTCGTCTTCTCTCGTCCTTATTCAGTAAGCGACCCGATGAATTCTTATAGCCGAAGAAGAAGAAAAAAAACTTTCAGCGGAGGAATGATTGAAAGAAACGTCATCGGAGCAAGCGAAACCGAATAGCGTGGCTATTCGTTAGCGGTAACGACGGGAAGAAAAGAGGTCGGCTTGGTTAATGGTAACGACCGGTCGACGGGAAGGTAAAGATAGTAAGATGACAGAGGAGGAAGTAGGGATGAGAGAGGAGGGAGGAGGGATGAGGGAACTTAGGGTTAGGCTCAAAACGAGAGAGGAGAGAAGTGCAACTTAGGGTTTTAAAATTTTTGAGGAGAGACGATGGGCCTCGAAGGCAGGGAACTTTGGGCCTTAATGATTTTAAGCCACTAAACGGATCCGGTTAGAGGAGAACCGCATTAGTTAATAAAAACTTATCCGGTTCTCTCTCAAAACCGGATCAGTTTATTGACACAAAGATTCCCTCTCGAAAATATTGAACTTACTGATTCGGTTTTGTGAGAACCGGATCAGTTTATATGTGTCATTTGAGTTTTTTTTTCCACTAGTGCTCAGCCAGCTCGTAGCATATCAAGAAGGGAAATATCCCAAATTGCAGAAGAACCTGATGGGATGATCATTCTACGATTTAATTCATTTAAGGAAATCCCTTCTACCCCTTGTATCAATGTTCAAAGTAATTTTAGAAAATCTTTTTCCGATTGTTCTTGATCAAAAACTTCTTTTACATATCCTTCATTTAAGGTAAATTATAGAATTCCGATTCCTGAACCCGTTCAAGAATATTCTCCACGAATGTCGCCAGCTGCTTCTCATATGAAAGCAAAAACTAATGTCATTACAAAAATATGTTTTGAGGTTGATTAAAATTACCTTAACCAAGACATTAATTCTCTAGAACATAGGGAAAATAGAGAATGGTTTTTGGCTCTTGATCAATCAGTTCAAGACAAGCTTAAAGAAGAATGGCATAATGACATGATTAAGTTGTCAGTTAATATTCCATTATTTATATGGCTTCTCACTTATACTTCAAAATGTGGAATTCAAAATCCTTTCTCATCACCACAGATTAATGTTCATACAGGCCATTATAAAAAATGGATGTTGGTAGATAATACTACTATAACATCAATGCATCCCCCTTTATCTTCAATCAAGATCTCTACTTCAGAAGGAGCGATGATAACAGATTCCCCCTTTAAGAGAGGTAGAGAAACAACATAACCTTCTAAAGGAGCAGAATCGGTTAATACTGATGATATTTGAAATATATATCATTAAAATAACTACTGTAATCAACTCCTCCGTACAATAGCTACTCAAATCGACTCCTCCATACAATAGCTACTCAAATCGACTCTATCTCCACAAAAATTGATTCTATTCCAAAACCTAGTCCTCGTTCTCCCCCAGCCAATTTCAATATTGATGCCTTAGAGCAGAATTTTAATGAGTCTCTTACTTCCGAAATTAATAAAATTCATCACAAGGCTTAAAGAAACTTTAGGAGTTCTTCAAAGAATTATAACCCAGAACCTTCACCTCTTGATATTCAGTATGAAAACGATCTAAATTCCGCTCCTCTAGTTATAGTGGTCAAGCAATTTATGAGTCGAATATAGATGGTGAATCTGAATATGCAATTTTAAACACCTTGCATGAGATGGGAATGGCTAAAATGGCATACAAGGTTCCTCCAGCTGGAATGAGCGAAGAAGCTGTTGTAGGTTTCCTAGTGTCAGGATTTACTAGAGAGCTAAAAAATTATTGGGACCATTGCCTGACTCTTGAAAATAAAATTGAAATCTTAGAACACAAGACTTTGGTTGAGCTATCTGATGGGTCCATAGTTGAACAATTAGACGCCTGTGATTTCCGAATATTAACCATAGGAATGCATTTCGTAGAAAATTCAAGAGAAGAACTAGTTTCTTCCAAAGTGGTCCTCACAAATATTAGATGTCCAACATTAGGACACTACCAATGGTACAAAAAAATTTCTTAACTTATGTCTTAAGAAGAGAAGATTGTAATGCATCTTTTGGAAGGAAAGATTTATTATAGGACTTCCTAAACTTTTTGCTGAAAGAAATCTTAATAAGCTCAAAGATGAGACTGGCTTAGAAGAAATTCCTTTTAATCAAATAACATTCTGACAATTATTCTCCTTCATAAGAAAACAAAAATGTTTATCTCTTTGTTATGAATTGAAAATTCAAGCCAAATATGGGTCAGAGAGATCTCAAACAAGAAAAGAACTGGGATCATTCTATGAGGCCTTTGGTATGGAAAGACTTAACCCTCCTTCTACAAGACATAAACAAAAAAGAAGGAGTTCATTTCCTTACAAAAGACATCAGAGATCTACAAATACCAATCCTAGGCACTACTAAAAACCATCCTTAAAGATTCACATGAGGAAAAGGGGAGAAAGAAAGACTACTATTATTTGCTACAAATGTGGCAAACCTGATCACAGAGCAATTGATGTGGTCGAAAGGGTAAAATTAGTGAACTTTTTGGAAGTGATGAGGAACTAAAGAATAAGCTTTCAGCAGCACTGCTTCAAGAAGAAGACGAAGAACCCTCCTATTCTTCTCAAGAAGAAGGTGAATATCTTTTTCAAATTAATGCAAATTCTTCAGAAGATTTGTCTGAAGAAGAAATTTCGGGTATTTGTTTTCCAAAAACTATCAATGTTCTTTCTACTAAAGATGATAAAGAATTTCTTTTTTATTTAGTAGATAAGATCTTTGATCCTGGTCTCAAGAGAGATTATTTGTCAAAATTAAGACTCCTAAATTCAACGTTATTAGCCTCTATGTTCCCTGAATGCTGAATCTCTGCCAATAGATGGAGTCCAAGTAATTTCAAAAGAAAAGCTTCCTCATGAGCAAATTTCTCAAGTAATTGATTAAATCAATATTCAAAAATGGTATATCCCAATAAATATAGTAATAGATGATTTTTCAGTCAACACTATTGCTCTTGTAGATAGTGGTGCAGACCAAAAATGCATAAAAGAAGGATTAATTCCTTCTAAATTTTACGAAAAAACAAAGGAACAGCTATATGCTGTAAATTATGCACCTTAAAAAATAAAATATAAGCTTTAATGATGGATTTTATTTTTAAAACACTTTCATTTTAGTCAAAGATATAAGTCAACAAATAATTCTTGGCAGCCTATTTTTAACTCAAATTTACCCATTTTATGTTGATAAGCAAGGAGTTCATACTAAAATTATGGGGCATCTGGTTTCTTTCAAATTTTTATCATCTATACAGCAAAATGATATTTCTCTATTGCAATCCTCTTCTATTTACCAGCAAATAAATCTTTTAGAAAATAAAAGAGCTCATATTACTTCTTTGTAAAATGAAATCTCTTATTTAAAGATTGAAGAGAAAATTCAAAGTCCCGTCATTCAAAAACAGATCATTGATTTAGAAAAAAGTTTTCAAAAAAGAAGTATGTTCGGATCTTCCCAATGCATTTTGGAAAAGAAAAAGACATGTTGTTTCACTTCCTTATGAAAAGGTCTTCAATAAGAAAAATATACCAGCTAAAGCTCAGCTGATTCAAATGAATCAAGAATACTTGGAATTCTATAAAAAGGAAATTCAAGTTCTTTTTGACAAGGTTTTGATACACCTTCTAAATCTCCTTGGAGTTGTGCAGCCTTTTATGTTATGAATCAAGCCGAAAAGGAAAGAGGAGTTCCTAGATTAGTTATTAATTACAAACCTCTTAATAAAGTTCTTCAGTCGATTCGATCCCCTATTCCAAATAAAAGAGATTTACTAAATATGTTATATGACGCAAAAGTATTTTCTAATTTTATATGAAGTCTGGATTCTGGCAAATTCAAATTGCAGAAGAAGATAGGTACAAAACAGCTTTCACAGTTCCCTTTGGGCATTATGAATGGAATATAATGTCTTTTGGACTAAAAAATGCTCCATAATAATTTCAAAATATAATGAATGATATTTGTAATCATTTTACCAAATTTATTGTAGTTTACATAGACGATGTTCTAGTATTTTCAACCTCAATAGAACAACATATCAAGCATCTTCCAATCTTTTTGATTGTAACAAAGAAAAATGGACTAGTAGTTTCAGCCACAAAATGATATTACAAATAAAAGTTAGATTGCTTGGACACAATATACATCAAAGAACAATTAAACTAATAGCTAGAGCAATTGAGGTTGCTGATAAGTTTCCTGATGAGATAAAATACAAAACCTAACTTCAAAGATTTTTGGGATGTCTGAATTATGTTGCATATTTCTTTCCAATATTACGTCAATTTTGTGCTCTTCTCTACAAAAGATTGCAAAACAATCCTACTTCATGGTCATCCCAACATACTCATATAGTTAAGATGCTTAAAGAAAAGGTTAAAGCATTACCATGTCTAGTTATCCCACACCCTCATGCATTCATAATTATAGACTAGATACATCTAATACAGCCTATGGAGGCATCTTGAAACAAAGGCATTGTTCTAGCAAAATAAAACAAATATTGAGGTTTCATTCTGGTGTATGGATTGGTCCTCAAAAGAATTATTCAACTATAAAGAAGGAAATGTTATCAATCATTTTGTGCATTTCAAAATTTCAAGATGATCTTTATAATAGAAAGTTTTTGTTAAGAATTGATTGCAAATCAGCAAAAGAAGTTATACAAAAGGATGCTCAAATGTTGTTTCAAAACAAAGTTTTGCTAGATGGCAATCTATTCTATCTGTGTTTTATTTTGACATTGAGAAGATAAAAGTAGAGAAAAATTCACTACCAGATTTTCTTATAAGAGAATTCCTATAAGGCAAAGCTAATAGTTTGTCAAATTCTATCACAGGATCGAAATGAGTTATTCGAAGTCCAAAGATAAAGGGTTTCAACAGCCTCAAGATTATGCAATGACTCATATTGTCCATCATGGATGAATAATACCCATTCTAAATTCTCCAAACCCTTTTCAAGACTTTCCTCCAATAACTTACAATGAAGCATCCAAAACACCAATTACTCAAAAACCTACTAAAAACAAGGGTTCCTAAAAACATTGAAACCTTCAATTCTTCATACATTGCAAAACCAAACCCTGAACATATAGTATTAACCAATTTCACTGAAGTTCCTTTTAGAGAGACTTTAAGTGGTTTTGATGAATGAGTATTTCCTAATGACTTCCGGTGGTTTTCGGATCACATGCAGAAAACAAGGAAGTTTTACGAACTTATTTTGATAGATAGTCAGTCTATCGAAATCAAATACTCAAAAAACAAAGACTATCCCAATGAATTTGATTACTCCAAATGCATTATCAAAATAGCCCTTTTAGTAAAAGATTGGAATGCTCCCCTTTATATTGAATGACCATTTTCTATGGATTTCTTCCTATAGGATATAACTTTCAAGATTACATAATGGCTTAGTTTAGAGCATTTCTAGTCAGACATTTCAACCATTCATGTTTCTTTAAATTTAGTGAATATTGTCCAAATGAATGGTGGCAACGTTTTGGACCAATTGAAGATATTCTTCCTCCATAGGGAAAAGAAGAATACCTTCATTGGAAAAGGAATTCAAAGCTCCAAGAGTATAGAAAACATGTCATGTTTCATGCTGAATTCAAAGCTCCTTGGCTTCTTTGCTGGGATTAAGAAATCATACAAAATTTTCAAAAACCTATGCATATGTCTTTGGCACGAATTTTCGAGGTCAAATGGTGGATTACGTTCTCGGTCAAATATTGTTCAACTTCAATGTTCCCGAAATTCTTGACGACGGGAAAAACTTCGTTGGAATCTAAATTCAATATAAAGTCAAGCAAGATAAGAAATCAGCTCTTCTCCATCAAAAATTTCAAAAACATGACAATTCAGAAAGAACCAAAAGGATCAATTTTAACTATGAAAGAATTCAAATTAATGCAAATTATGGAAAAGACTTAGCATAGGCTCAAAGTTATTTGTAATACTTAAAACAAAAGAAATCAAATTCTTCGATACTTGAGTCCTTTAAATTTGAAGATTCTTCTACCCATAGTCCTTTTGGAGTTCCACATTCTCATTACCCATTAAAATAAATAATTATCAACATTTTAAGAAAAAAAAAAAAAACCAACCTGGTGGGAGTATTCATGCAAAAATTTGTGCAATATATTTTCTAACACTTCTTTGCGGGTTCTCAAGTAATTCATGAGACAAACATAGACAATGACTTATTATTCAAAGCTCGGAAAATGACATATTGAAAAAATTCAAAAGCGACATCAACATGACAAAAGCAAGACCAAATAATCACATGCCAAATAACACTCCTATGTACTACTTCCAATTTGAGGGCAAATGTTCAATTCGTAGTGAAAAGTATTCAAAAGTGGACATCATTATGTTCACCATTATTCTAGTGCATTTGTATGGTTCATAATGATGTCCACTTTAGAATACTTTAAACTATATGATGACTACTTTGAATACTTTTCACTAAAAATTGAACATTACGCCTTCAAATTGGAAGTAGTACGTAAGAGTGTTATTTGGCATGTGATTAGTTGGTCTTGCTTTGTTATCTTGATGTCGCTTTTGTATTTTTTCAATATGTCATTTTCCGGGCTTTGAATAATAAGTCTTTGTCCGTATTTATATGCAAATTACTTGAGAACCTACAAATAAGTGTTGGAAAATATAATGCATAAATTTTTGTGTGGATACTCCCACTAGGCTGCTTTTTTTTTTTTTTTGAAAACTCGATAATTAATTATACAAATGGGTCCCGAGAACATGGACCTCCGGAAGGACTATGGGTAGAAGATTCTTCGATTTGATGGACTCGGTATACGAAGAATATGATTTCTTTTGTTTCAAATATTCCAAATAACTTTGAGCCAATGCTAGGTCTTTTTCGGGAATTTGCATTAATTTGACTTCTTCCTTAGTCAAAATTGATCCTTTTAGCTCTTCGATGAACTTTGATGTTTTTAAAAATTTTTATGGAGAAGGACCGATTTCTTTTCTTGCTTAACTTTATATTGAGTTCGGGTCCCAACGGAGTTTTTCCTCGTCGTCAAGAATTCTTAAACAGTTGAAGTTGAACAATATTTGACTAGTGAACGTAATCCACCATTTGACCTTTAAATTCTTGCCAAATACATAGGTATAGGTTTTTGAAAATTTTGTATGATTTCATAATCCCACAAAGAATCCAAGAAGCTCCAATTCAACATGAAACATGACATGTTTGCTATACTCTTGGAGTTTTGAATTCCTTTTTCACTGAAGGTATCCTTTTTTTGCCTGTGGAGGAAGATAATATTCAATTGGCCAAAACGTTACCACCATTCACAAAACTATATAGGAAAGTGCTTTTGACAATATTCACTGAAGTTAAAGAAACATGAATGGTTGAAAGTTCTGACTAGAAATGCTCTAAACCAAGCTATTCTATAATCTTGAAAGTTATATCCTCTAGGAAGAAAATCCACAGAAAATGGTCTTTCAGCATAAAGGGGAGCATTGCAATCTTCTGCTGAAAGGACTCTTTTGATAATGTATTTGGAGTAATCAAATTCATTGCGAGAGTCTTTGTTTTTTGAGTGTTTGATTTCGATGGACAGAGTATCTATCAAAATAAGTTCGTAAAACTTATTTGTTTTATGCATGTGATCCGGAAACCAATGGAAGTCATTAGGAAAAACTCTTTCAACAAAACCACTTCAACTTTCTCATAGAGGAACTTCAGTTAAATTGGTTAGTACTATATGTTCGGGGTTTGGTTTTGGAAGGTATAAAGAATTGGACGTTTCAATGTTTTTAGGAACAGTGTTTTGAGTATGTTTTTGAGTAATTGGAGTTTTGGCTGCTTGATTGTCGTAAGTTATTGGAGGAAAGTCTTGAAAAGGGTTTGGAGAATCTTGAATGGGTATTGCTCATCCATGATGGACAATATGTCATTGCATAATCTTGAGGTTGTTGAAGCCTTTTATCTTTGGACTTCGAGGAACTCATTTCGACCCTACGATCGAATTTGACAAACTATTTGCTTTGCCTTGTAGGAATTCTCTTATAAGAAAAATCTGGCAGTGAATTTTTCACTCCTTTTGTATACTCAATGTTAAAATCAAACACAGATAGAATTGCTTGCCATGTAGCAAAACTTTGTTTTGAAACAACATTTTGATTATCCTTTTTTTATAACTTTTTTTGCTGATTTGCAACCAATTATTAACACAAAATTTCTATTATAAAGATCATCTTGAATTTGAAATGCACAAAACGATTGATAACAATTCCCTTTTTTATAGTTCAATAATTCTTTTTGAGGACCAATCCATACACTAAAATGAAACCTAACTATTTGTTCTATTTTGCTTGAACTATGTCTTTGTTTCATGATGCCTCCATATCTGTATTAGATGCATATGTCTCGATAATAATGAATGCATGAGGGTGTGGGATAAATAGACATTGTAATGCTTTAACCTTTTTTTTAAGCATCTTAACTATATGAGTATGTGGGGGTGACCATGCAGGAGGATTGTTTTGCAATCTTTTGTAGAGAGGAGCACAAAATTGACGTAATTCGGAAAGAAATATGCAACATAATTCAAACATCCTAAAATCTTTGAAGTGGGGGTTTTGTCTTTTATCTCATCGGAAAACTTATCGGCAAACTCAATTGCTCTACCATTGCTTTGATTGTTCCTTGATGGATATTGTGCCCAAGAAATCTAACTTTTGTATGAAATATTTTCATTTTGTGGCCGAAAGTACTAGTTCATTTTTCTTTGTTACAATCAAAAGATTTGAAAATGCTTGAAATGTTGTTCTATTAAGGTTGAAAATACTAGAACATGGTCTATGTAAACTATAATAAATTTGGTAAAATTATTAAAAACATCATTCATTATATCTTAAAATTTTGATGGACCATTTTTTTAGTCCAAGAAGAAATTACATTCCATTCGAGAATGCCTAAAGGGGAACAGTAAAAGTTGTTTTGTACCTATCTTCTTCTGCAATTTGAATTTGCCAGAATCCACACTTCATATCAAATTTAGAAAATACTTTTGCATCATATAATCTATTTACTAAATCTCTTCTATTTGGAATGGGGTATCGAATCCACTAAAGAACTTTATTAAGAGGTTTGTAATTAATAACTAATCTAGGAACCCCTCTTTCTTTTTTGACTTGATTCATAACATAAAAAGACTGCACAACTCCAACGAGATTTAGAAGGTCGTATCAAAACCTTGTCTAAAAAGAACTTGAATTTCCTTGTTATAGAATTTCAAGTATTCTTGATTCATTTGAATCGACCAAGCTCAAGTCGGTATATTTTTCTCATTGAATTCCTTTTCAAAGAGAAGAGAAACATGTTTTTTTTCTTTCCCCAAAATGCATTGGGAAGATTATAACATACTTCTTCTTTAAAAAATTCTTCTAAATCAATGGTCTATTTTTTGAATGACGGAGCTTTAAATTTTCTCTTCAATCTTTAAGTAAGAGATTTCAATTGCAAAGAAGTAATATGAGCTCGTTTATTCTCTAATATATTTATTTGTTGATAAATAGAAGATGATTGCAACATAATTATATCTTTTTGCTGTATAGTTATAAAAATTTAAAAGAAACCTGATGTCCCATAATTTTAGTATGAACTGCTTGCTTATCAACATAAAATGGGTAAATTTGAGTTCAAATGCATAGGGTGCCAAGAATTATTTCTTGACTTATTTATTTGACTAAAATGAAAGTGTCCGAAAACAAAATTCATCATTACAAATACATGCCTATGAACGCTTATATTTTATTTTTAAAGGAGAAGCATTTGCAGCATATAGTTGTTCCATTATTTTTTCAAGTAAAAGTAAGTAAAGGAATTTAATCCTTCTTCGTAAAAGAGCAATGGTGTCGACCGAAAATCATCTATTACTATATTAAATTAGGACATACCATTTTCTAAAATTGATTTGTTCAATTATTTCAGAAATTTGTTATTAAGGAAGCTTTCTTTTGAAATTACTGGGACTCCATCTATTGGCAAAGGTTCAAGGAACGTATAGGCTAATAACGTGTTGAATTTAGGAGAGGAGTTTGAGTTCGAGCTTTAAATCCTTTATCTTGAAAGAAATGACTTCCATTTAAAGGTCAGCACATTTGAGATTTAAGCCGTTGACGTCATATTAGAGGTCTAATGGTGAGTTGTTTGAAAATATTTGGAGTTTGATTCTTATCAAAAAACTTAGAGATACCAAATGGTTCATTTATTTTGCAGTTTTTGCACCATATAACCCCGACAAATTTTTTTTTTACCATATACTCTTGCAAGTTTCCAAATGCACCATACCCCCGACGTTTTTACAAATACATCAAATACCCTTATGACTAACGAAAGTCTAACGCTATTAGTCATAATCCATAGTTAACGTAATTAACCCCCTAATCTTTAATTATCGCCCCCTAAATGCTAATTAAATCTAATTAACGCCAAATAAACCCTGATTAACCCTAGTTGATTAAATCTCCACCACTATCCCACCCTTTTGAAACCCCCCACCCGCAGGCCTCAACCCGCCGGCGCCACTAACCCACGCCTCCCCGACCCTCGCCGTCGCCCGCCCACCCCCCACCCCCCGTGCTACCCTCGATCCGCCGGCGCCTCCCACGCCCCCACCCCCGCCCCGATTCGACAAGGCCCAAACATCCCCACTCCCACTTTAACCCTGTAGTCGCCACCCACCCCCACCCCGACCCTAACCCTCATTTGCTACTCCGCCCACCCCCTCCCCGTCCGACCCTCGAAACCACTCCCCACCCTTTAACCTCACCGCTCAAAACCGCCCTTCCTACATACCACCCATTCCCCCGAAAAACTAGCACCTTCTCCACCTTCGAAAACCAGCTCCTTCTCCTTCCCCACCTTCGAAAATCAGCCCCAAAAATAGCGTCAACCCCACCTTTGAAAGCACCTCTTATCCACCACCTCTTTCCCTTTCCCCACTCCCGAAAACCCACAAAACCCCACCCCCTTCGAAACCCTGCACCACTCCCCGACCTACGGCCCCACCGGACAACAATCGGCATAATAAGAGTAGCACTCAAGTGCCAGAATAGTACACAATGATGACAAAGAATTCACTCAAGGATCGGCGATTACCACAAAGGCTTATTCGCCAGCGGCGGGATCAGCTTATCAGAGGTGGAGGGTGTGTTTTATTTAGGCGGAGTGGTGGTCGGAGATAATGAAGGTGGGTGGTGTGCCGTGGAGGCAGAAGTGTAAAGAGAGGAAGTTGGTGAGAGAGAAATAAGGACTGCAAAAGAAGCAAGGGTCATTTAAAGTTAGTTAGAGATAGCTAATAGAACTAAAGGGACTATGAGACTAATGTGTTAGACTTTTGTTAGTCATATGTTTTTGCTGTATGTATTTGTAAAACATCGGGGGTATATAGTGAATTTGGAAACTTAAAAGGGAATATGGTGCGAAAAAAATTTGTCGAGGATATGGTGAAAAAACCATTTATTTTGGGTATCTCATTTTCTTTGATAATTAAATCTCCTTAATTTTTGCAAAAAAATATCTTCGAGACTAGGATCGAGACTTTATTAACTAAACTAAAAAGAAATTCTTCTCATGCTTAGTAGAAAGAACATTGATCGTTTTTGGAAAACAAATACTGGAAGAATTTCTTCTTTAGACAAAATCTTCCAAGAGTCTCTGAACATTTGAAGATGCCCACCTTCTTCTTC
>CANSNZ010000290.1:0-141358 GCA_947646795.1 Beta lomatogona | reverse complement strand
GATTTACACATTGTCTAGTTGGGTCACGTGACCCACGTTCCCCTGAAAAAAAAAAAAAAAAAAAAATTTAAAAAATTTTAGGTTTAGGAAAACCGAAAACGTTCCTCTTCTTCACTTCAGCCGTTTTCTTCCTCTCATCCTCTTCAGGCTCTCACGCCGATCAACTACTTCTCACGCCGATCAACTTCTTCTCACGCCGGTCAACTTCTTCACTCCTCGCACCGTCACTCCGTCTCCGTCAGGTTCGAAGTTTTCTCACTCTCGCCTCGGTCACTCATTTTCTTCCTCTCAACTTCTTCTCTCACTCCGTCGACCGTGTTTCGATCTTAATATTAACCTAGCTAATATTTTGATTCTGTTTAAATCCATTAAAATACCCAAACTTTGCAGACCCAATTACCCAAATAACACACAACATAAAACAAAGAAGAGGAATTAGAATGAACTCTTGGAATAATACTCAATATTCTGGAAGTGAAGCTGCTTTTAGAGCATTGTAGGCCGACCTTGAGTTTCGATTCCATGCCATGATTTTTGAAGAACAAAAGGTTCTAACTTTGCTCCAAATTCTTCAATTTTAGGGTCAATTATGAACTGGGTTCAAGTAAAATACTAGAAATTTTGGGTGATTTGAAATTCTGAAATGTAAAATTTACGAGCTTCAGGGTTTTAGAGACGTACGATAGTCTTAAATGGTTCTGTTATTCAGCAAAATATTTCTTTTGCAACAAACTATTGAAACTGAGTATTATGAATGGGGTCCTAAGAGACTAGAGTCGACTCACACTTTAGATGCTGATTTGATGCATCACACTCTGCTAATTTGATGTTGACAATTGGGATGAAAGTCTTCTCATTTAATTTGAAGAATGGACTAATGGTTAAGTTTCTGTCTAGCATCCAATACCAATCTCAGTATTGTTGTTAATTTAATATTATTTGTGACAGTGGTTAATTGGTGAATGATGACTGTGATGCTTTGAGCTTTGGATTAGCTTTGAAGGTTTGATTGATTGTGTTCGGGTAATACACTAAAACTCTTGTTTTTAGGATTTTTAGAAGTGGACCTATCATGTGAAGTTTCGGAGAGGCCATGAATGAGCCTTTGGTTTTATGTGTTTTTATGCTTTGGTGGAATTAGTTGGAGATGGATAGGATTTCCTCTAATGTGAAATTATTTGGTATATATGCATGTGTTGATATGAGATTAAATTTGAATAGTTTAAGTGAATTTGATTGATATGTTTGAATGGTTGTATCTAATTAAAAATTATAATTTAAATTTCAGAATGAAAAGAAAGAAAACGCAACCGAATATCTCAAGTTTTTTTATTGTAGTATGAACTATTATTAGCCATGAAATGATTTTATTTGAAGTAGTTTTTTTTAAATTCATGGATTATCATGTATGGATGTGTCATGTGTGCATTCGAACCCGCACCCGTATCCGTACCCGTATCCGTTTACGTGCAGCCTAGTCGGTAGTGACCCACCATTCATAAATTCCTGGATCCTCCCCTGAGTACCCGGTCCGCATTTGTGAAGCATGATGTGCGATATTATAAGATTGGAGAAACTTGTGTTCTTATCTCATGTATGCGAAAAGAATAATAGATTTGATTCATTTTCAAGGATCAAGTCTTCCAAAACTAAAGACCCACCAACTTGCCACAGCCTCTGTTATGATGCTATTGCCATAGTGGTTCAAGTGCTGACATTATATGAAGAGGAAAGTAGCCTGTGTATTTTTAGTTCTCTTGTTTCCCGTATTTGTTTCTACTCTGTTTGGTTTTCGATCTGTGCTGGGACTCTGTGTGTGTGTGTGTGTGTGTGTGTGTGTGTGTGTGTGTGTGTGTTGGGTGGGGGGGGAAGGGGGTAATAGAGCGTTCACAATAGATTGTTATTTAAAGCTTCATTACTTAAATTCTTAAAACTTTGGTTTTCTGGATGCTTGTTCTAGGTTTTTACATTGAATTCCAGTTATTTGTATTGTGACTGGTGTTAGGTGTCAGATGTAAACTCATGCATAATGCTATATGGGTGTATGTATCTCAATAGCTAAGGGCTAGTAAATGAATTCAGTTAAGTTTATTATACTTCTAGAAGTCCCCAAGTGACAAAAAAAAAAAAAGAAATCTCCAAGTGAGGACTTGAGGTATTTATAACTCTCTAGACTTCTTTCCCTTCTCTTGAGTTGATTTCTAAAAAGAAAGATCAAAAGTGGACCTCTTTATTCTTCATTAGTTACTTCTATTATACATGAGTTGAAAGGTTTAGTTATATTTTTTTAAACATATAGCATCAACAAGGACAGGACATTGTAATTAAAAATTTATATTTGAGAATTATGATCAGTGTGCACACTTATGCGTGTACACAATTACACCTATGCACATGTACACCTACATCTCTTATCAGTTTGTGGGAAAGGAATTGTCTTTCTGTGCACGGAAAGCTTTATCTATTGTTATATACCATTTCAAGTTTATCTGAACTTTTTTCAGCTTTTAATTAGTATATACAGATCTCGACATTGTCTGTGAAATCTGATGAGTTGGGGGGGGTGTGTGTGTGTGT
Organism: Beta lomatogona; assembly: GCA_947646795.1. Taxonomy (NCBI): domain Eukaryota; kingdom Viridiplantae; phylum Streptophyta; class Magnoliopsida; order Caryophyllales; family Amaranthaceae; genus Beta; species Beta lomatogona. Next base: position 138,781 of record CANSNZ010000290.1, on the reverse strand, counting down.
TATGTTTTTGTGTGTGCTATTTTCTCTTGTCGCTGTGGCTCTAGTGGTAGGATTTTGAGACAATATTCAATTGCAGATTCAAATTTTGTTAATCTCCTATTTTGGTGTCGAATTTAAAACCTATTCATTGTGTATGAACTATGAATAGGTTTGGGGCGATATGCACACATTGAATTGAAAGGTTAGTTATAATTTCTTTCATTTTAACTGATTTTATTTTCAGTTAATTTCTTTTGAAAGGGTTTTACATAATAGGGAGATTTCAAGATTCTATAAAGAAGTTGAGGCCTGGAAAAAAGGCTACCGCTAGTTTGCTGAGGGAGGGGTTCAAGTGATTGGAACTTGGAAGGGAGAGGAAAGGGAGAGCAAAGTGGTCATATGTAGTGAAGTGTAGAGTAAAAGCTAGGATACATTTGACATATTTAATTAAAGGATCTACTTATTCTAGTTTTTTTAAATGAAAGGTTTGAAACGCCTTTGTTTTTAGAGTTCACAAACACTGCTTGAATCATTACACTTGTTATATGTAATTTATGGCATGTTTTCTTTCCTGCTTCATACTCGAATACGCTGTCTGTTTATGTTTCTAGAGGACTGAGATAATTTGTGAGTCATCAAATATGAATATTGTTCTTCATCTTCTCTTATTGATGTTTGATGTGAGCATGTAAAATCTGTCCATAATTGACATTTTTGCACCAGGAAGAAGAATGGCAATGAATAATGTAAGGTCATTGAGAATTGTTATGAACTCCGTGGAGTCAATGCGGGTGATTGGTTCAAGGACATATGCTGCCGGAAAAGCAAAAAGGGGTCTAAAGGAGGTGCAGCCACTGAAGCTCCAAAGATATCTCTTACCAAAGAAGTTAAGGCCACCACTGTAGTAGGAGCTAACATCTTGAAAGATGGCACAGATCCTAAGGTACGACCGGACTCTGAGTACCCAGATTGGCTTTTCCAGCTACTTGATAAGCGAGCAGCCTTGAGTGAGCTACAACGAAAAGAAGCTGAAGATCTCTCAGTTGAAGATCTTAAACGCTATGTTAAGCTGGATAATCGAGCAAGAATTAAAGAAAACAATTCAGTTAGGGCCAAGAACTAGTAGAGGAAAGCTGCATGAAGTGTTTCCTCTTTCATCTCTCATCATCTTTGGGAATTAGGAGGCAGCAACACATAAATGCAAAGAAAACCACTTGGCTTGTTACACATACAGTGCCAAGTTTCTTGTTTCGACTAAAGATCGTGTAATTGTGCCTAATTTGTTCTTCCGAAATTCAAATGTATGGCGCAGTTCCATATTTTGATGTGTGACCTTCATTGTCATGCTAGCTTTCCCGTCTTATTGGGTAGTATTTCCTTGTTGAGACTGACAGAATCAGCAATTATGGAGAAAAGCCCTGAGTTTCCTGTTCCAGAACTTTCTTAATTTTTTCCATTTCTCCTACTCTAATCAACCTTCTTAGGTTTGATTAAGACATAATGCATTATTTTGGTAGGTTACAGAGGTCCATTGTTCTGTTTTAGAGTATGGAAAATCTAGAATCATTTGTTGACAACAGCAAAAATCTGAATTTTCATTATTAGCATCATCTTATTACAGGTCGATGTTGCACAAATGAGTATATCACCAAGATGTTTTTATTGATTTCAAATCTAGTATACGCAACTCAGTGGATTCAAATCAAAGAGTTCCTTAGATCAAAGCCTCATAAACTATATTAACAGATTGGGCTAACACATTAATTTCAGCACTATTCACTTGCATATCAGATATTGTTAACGGAAGAAGAAGAAAATTCTAGTTGAGCTAGTGAGGATTAGGACTTAGGAGCGATCAATATAGCTGGCTCCCAGCCTCCCACTGCAAAGGCAAGTTTGCATCCTCTGTAAAACAGGGAAATGCATCATTTGCTTATAGGCGCCATAGAATGACTGGAACTTTGTCAAGCATTAAAAGGTAATGGAACGGGTATCCTTTGGGACTTTGGGTTCAAGCATTTCTATTACCCGATAATTCGTAAACCACCACCGTCAAAGATGGATGTTAATTAGGGTTGAAAAAAACTATCTGAATATCTGAAATATTCGATAATTTGATTCGGATCAGATCTGATTTTTTTGACACGATGCAACTAAAATATATTCGATCCAAAATTTCAGATATTAGATACTAATTCGGATATTGGTTTTTAGATTTTCGGATATTCGATATCCGAAATATGGTTTGGACAATGGTATCGGATATCGATATCCAATCCGGTATATATCATATTTGCTTGAACTTTTTTTTTTACCTTTTTGGAAAGAATTAGTTAAAAATCATACTCCATCTTGTCCCCATATTGCATTCCATTTTGGGTGTCCCAAAATGTTGTTCTTGTTTCTATTTTTTAATTCCACAATTTCCCTTGATTTGTCTAAAAAATCATGCAACCATCATTTATTTGCTCCTTGAAAATAGTTTTTTTTTATTTGTTTATTGAACCTAAGGGTTGAATTAGTCATATATTTAATGCTCTTTCACCCATTATTCACCATTCTCTCCGAAAATCAGTTTTTTTTCCCAGAACATTAATTGTTTATCATTCATGTTCCACTTACATTAATTCTCATAAAAAAAAAATGAGAAACAAGCACTATATTATGGGACGGAGGGAATATATCATTATTGATAATTAAAGTTGATAATCTTAAGCAATGCATTTACCTAAGCATTGCATACTCTCATAACCTTTCTAGCCATTAAGTTTAGTTTCAAATTTTTGTATAGAAATTAATACTCCCTCCGTCCCAAAATATGGTTACCGATTCTATTTTTCACGGGAATTAAGGTAAGTAGAATATAAGAGGGATAGTAAAGACTTTTTGTTTATTTAAATAAATGTTGTATGGGAAAAGATGATTTTATGAGAGAGAATGGAGAATAATTGGTGAAATAACATTAATTGTAACACTTGTGGGTTGAATAAACAAAGCGAAAACTAATTTCAAGAAGCAAATAAATGATGGGGACAAAGTTTTTTTAGGCAAATTACGAAAAAATTATGGAAATAAATATAGAAGCAAGAACTATATTTTTGAGGCACCTAAAATAGAAATATGAGCTATATTTTAGGACGGAGAGAGTATATAATATTAAGGTAATGCCCTAAACTTTTCAATCATTCATAGTGATAGTCTATCCCTATAAATGATACTATTAAATGTCATGAACTAGTGAAACATAATACTCAAAAATAATTCGAAACACCAACCAAGCACAAAATGTAGTTCATTCATAAAAGCTTATGTTAAAGACAAAATTGACCTTCTGAAATGCTTTCAAGTTTGACCCTGCCATTGGCATCATCCATAAAAAGAGGGAATCTAATGTTTTGTGGTAGAGATGGCCAACAGTGCGGGCCAATCCAGCCCATCCATCCCGGCCCGCCTCTTGGGCCGTGTGGGGTGAGCCCACTGGCCCGGTCTAGCCCGGCTCAAGCCGTGAAATTGGTGGGTGGGTCGTGGGCCGGTTTTTTGAGCCCGACCCACGAAAGCCCGCTACTAAATCCGCCCGGCCCGGTCCCACGAAATCGGTCCGCCGGCCCATGAGCCAGGACCGGCTCGGCCCAAGTAATCATTCAACCAAATTGTGTATATTTTAATCAAATTGTATATATTTTAATCAAATTTCATATATTATAATTCAATCAAATTCAAAAATAATGAAATTATTCATTAATATTAATAATTGTATATATTTTAATTAATTTTACGGGTTTTATGTAACAATAATTAATGATTCTAATGATTAAATAATTACGGAAAAAAAAATTCTCATGCCGCTAGCCCGGTAGGCCCACAAGCCGCCAAAACCGTTGTCCGAACCGTGAAAGCCGTAGCAGAGCCAGGTGTGTGCCAAGATTTTTCGGCCGTGGACCGGCCCGCCCAAGCGAGTGAATTTCATGGTCAGGTCTGGGCGTAAAATCTCGGCCGGCCCACTAGGGCCCGCGGACCAGCCCACCCGGCTGCACCGGTGGCCATAATTTGTGGTGGACTCGCTCGCAAAATAAGACCTTAGATGGGTCGACGAATTCCTTGCATGGATATATGATTGGCGTTTAACTTTGATATATTTAAGTTTGTGTTTGCATGGTTTTGTTATAACTAACTACTTTTTTTTTCCATAGGTAAGAAATCCTCTAGGTTGTCCTCATTGGCGAATACATGGATACAATAGGTACAAGCTGTATCTCTATTAATTTCGAAAAAAGTTATATAGTTTACACATGCGAGAATTTTCTTGAAACTAATATTTGCTTCGGTGGTAGCGGTAAGGGAGGGAAAATCATAGAAGAGTGGTGATCGCATGATCGATCCCGACTTCCACTCTTTCTTTCTCTTTCTTTTTCAAAGGTTCTTTAGCAACACATTTTCTTCAAATTACTCCTTCGGATCCTTCTAAATATAAGGTGTTTGGGCCTATTTCAGGACCGGCCCACCTATGACGAAGTTACTCAAAATACCCCTACATCTAGGGAAGCCCGACCCTCCACCCGGTGGAGGTGACTAAAATACCCTCATTTATTAGGGCTCCTATCCTCTATAAATAAGGGTTGTCTCATCGGACAAAGGTATTCAATTCTCACCTAACAAAACTAGAGCATCTCTCTCTGTAGGCTTTGCTTCTCTCTGCCTCGATCACATCGGCTTGAGTGTCGGAGGGCGATCCGGAACCACCCCGGGGTAGTCTAACCTTGTTTTGCGGGATTCGGCGTACGGATATCGGAGCTCGGGCGATCGCTCACGGGGCCCACATCACATCTCCCAACCAATTACAACCCTTAATTTCTTAGCGAAGCATAAGGTTATAACTTATATAGAAGTTAAATATGCAATTCTTACTATATATACCAACAATACAAATTATAGAAGTTGTCAATTTATATTAAAATTGTTAGGTTATTTTGCATTTATGTTATCTTACTTCTATGTACTTATTAAATCATCTTTTTATCTTCTAATAACCCTTTTTCCACCTTATTCCGTTAACATGATTATGTGACTTATATCAATTACAAATTTTCAAAAAATCATACGCCTTCGATTAATCTTTCAAATTTTTCAATTTTTTTTAGGGTTGACTAAATTTTTAAAAAATTAATTAAATTTCGGGATTCAAATTCACTACCTTTGTCCACACCTTGTATCAGAGCATTTATCTTTATCTGATTTTTTTTATATATATTAATGGTATTCTGCGGTTAAAGTTGGCGAAATTTGGTTCCAGAAAAAATTAGAGCCAAAGATTAGGGACGAAGAGATGATATATTTAATGAATCTAATTGCTCATTTTATTGTACCCCCATTTCTAATTCTAGATCCACCCTTTGGTTGTCCTCGCACATGATCCCTACCAAAGGCTCATTACAAGCCCGGAAACACCCCCACCTCCCTCCCCTTGAATCCCAAGTAAATGATTAGGGTAGAAATTGAACCTTACACTTTATTAGAAGAGATGGAAAAAACTTACTACTTACCAACCCTGATTTCCTAAACTATTCTTTCCTTACAAGGAGCATTTTTGTGAAACCGTGAAATCCACTTAAATTATAAAAAAAAGTAAAAAACTTATATGGACTTGGTCCACACTAAATTAGTGTGAGCCTAATGCTTTAATTCATGTGATTTATGAAGAAACAAAGGTTACTTAAAAAGAATGCATATAAAAAATGAGTAGATATAGATTGTGAAGTTTGACTATGTGAAAAAAAAGGTTCCTATGTCACAAAGTGAAAATTTCAATCATGATAAGCTAATGTGAAAAAGGGTGAGTATATTTAAAAAAATAGTCATTATGGTAGATATTAAGTATATAGTAGTATAAGCTTAAGATTTTAAAAGGTTACTGTATGGAAAAAAAAGGTCATTATGTTACGTAAGTGTTTTTGGTCATGATAATATTATTGTGGGCCAGGAAGTCAATACTGGACTAAAAAAAATGGCGTTGAACATTTGTGATAGATTGGGATTTGACTTTGTATGATAGGGCCACCTTTTTTGGAGGTCAAGAGACTGAATTAATCCGTGCAAATGAAGCCAATGACCAAGAGGTGACTTGATAATGGCGAGTGAGTGGCAGACCAACACTGGTGATTCTCATCTTGTCTTAAATAATTGATCATTAATTCTAATGTTTATTGCTAGCCTGATTACTAATTACTAGCACCGGTATCCTTTTCCTAAATTAAAATATACTATATTAATTTGAAGTCACAATACACGCAATTCATCATGTCAAAAAGTAGCATATATATGCATTAAGCCGTATAACAATTACTACTTATGGCGCATTGCTTTTGAGCTTATTTTCGATTAATTTCGATTCGGTTAATTTAATTTCGGTTAATTTCGGTTTATTTCGATTCAATTAATTTAATTTCGGTTCGATTAATTTAATTTCAGTTAATTTAATTTAATTTCGGTTCGAGTTAATTTAATTGCGGCTAATTTAATTTAATTTAATTTCAGCTCGGTTAATTTAATTTCAGTTTAATTCAGTTAATTTCAGTTTAATTCATCTTATGTAATGTTTTAATTATTATTTTTTATTTATTATGATTGTGATTATTATTATTATTATTATTATTATTATTATTTATGATAATAATAATAATTAATATTATTATTTAATATTTATTATGATTATTATTATTATTATTTATGATAATAATAATAATAATTATTATTATTTATTATGATTATTTTTATTATTATTATTAATTATTTATTTTTTTTATTTTTTTTATTTTTTTTATTATTATTGTTTATTATTACTATTATTATTATTATTATTATTATTTATTATTATTATTATTTATTATGATTATTTTATTATTATTATTATTATTTTTTTATTTATTATTATTATTATTATTTATTATTATTATTATTTATTATTATTATTATATTATTATTATTTATTTATTTATTATATTATTATTATTATCATTATCATTATTATTATTCTTTTTATTATTTATTATTTATTATTTATTATTTATTATTATCGTTTATTATTTAATTATTTATTTATTTATTATTATTATTATAATTATTTAATATTATTACTATTTATATTTATTTATTATTATTTATTATTTATTGTATATTTAAATTTTTTTATTATTTATTATTTATTATTATTATTATTATTATTATTATTATTATTATTATTATTTATTATTATTATTATTATTATTTATTTATTTATTATTATTATTATTATTTATTTATTTAGTATTATTATAATTTTTATTATATTTACTATTATTATTATAATTATTTATTCACTATTTGTTATTTATTATTTATTATTATTAGTATTATTTATTATTATTATTATTTATTATTTATTATTTACTATTTATTATTTATTATTTATTATTTATTATTTATTATTTATTATTTATTATTTATTATTTATTATTTATTATTTATTATTTATTATTTATTATTTATTATTTATTATTTATTATTTATTATTTATTATTTATTATTTATTATTTATTATTTATTATTTATTATTTATTATTTATTATTTATTATTTATTATTTATTATTTATTATTTATTATTTATTATTTATTATTTATTATTATTTATTATTTAATATTATTAATATTTATAATTTATAATTTATTTATTATTATTATCTATTACTCCCTTTGTATTTTTTTATCTTTCCTACTTTTGGCTTTTGCGTTTGTCGATGCGCTTATTCTACGCTTAAATATCTTTCATTTACGTATTAGTATAATTATAATAATTGAATATTAATAAAGCTACTTTCATTTAGGCGAATCAAAGCAGGACCGCCACCTGACATATATTTTTCTTATATAGTGAGAAAATTTTAAAAGATTCTCTCTAGTTGTGAATAGTGTCGAGATTCAAAGTGAGAAAGATAAAAAAATACGAGAGGGAGTATTATTGTTATTATTATTATTAATATAAAGTTGAACTTAAGCGAACTTAAATTAAATAATAAATAATAATAATAAATAATAAAAATAATAATAATAATAATAAATAATAACAATAATAATATAAATAATAATGAATAATAACAATAATAATAGTACTAATAAATAATAACAATAATAATAATAATAAATAATAACTATAATAATAATAATAAATAATAACAATAATAATAATAATAATAATAATAATAATAATAATAATAATAATAATAATAATAATAATAATAATATGTTAATACTTATTGATTATTATCGATAATTATTATTTTAGAAAATTAAATATACAATTCGGTTCGGTTTCTCTCATTTCGGTTAATTTCGATTAATTTAATTTAATTTCGGTTCGAGTTAATTTAATTTCGGTTAATTTAATTTAATTTCGGTTCGATTAATTTAATTTCGGTTTAGTTCGGTTAATTTCGAGTTAATTTAATTTAATTTAATTTAATTTCGGTCAAAATAAGTTCAAAAGAACATGGCCTATGACAAAACCACAATATTTGATGAGCACTTTTGTATACCTTTTTTTACGTTCTTGTTTGATTCAACTTACTTGACTTACCAAGAGAGAGTATTAATTTGTAGTAATTATAGAGTAGAATGGGTTTTGATCCAGCGATTGTAGGCGGAAAACTAATATCTCGCAACGACATTCACAAAATTTTCAATAATAAATTATGTTGTGGTAGAAAATGAAGAGCTAGAAGCAAAGTCTCAAATTCACGAGAGAAGAGATAAAACTCAATTTCTAGATAAATTTAACCTAATATATGGGTAAAAATAAATCTCCTCATGAAGAGAGAATGAGGTTTTATATAAACAAAACTTTAGAAACTAGCAATAGGGGAAAAAGAGAGAGAGAGGCTTTGACAATCACCTAAAGGGCGTTACTAATAGTATTTGTTTCTTTTTGTTTTCTTTAGGTTAATGTTATTTTCATCATATTAGTAGCCTTGAAAAATAACAACATATTGTAGTCAGATTTAGTTGTCCTATTTCCTAGGTTGTATCTAGGGTGGCAATGATGCGAGTCGAGCTCGAGTTTGACTAAACTCGACTCGGGCTCGAAAACTCATACCCCGACTCGACTCGACTCGAAAACTCGCGAGCTTCAAATTTTCAAGCTCGAACTCGAACTCGGAACCTAAACTCGAGGCTCGAACTTGAACTCGTTTAAATCTCGAACTCGAACTCGGTAAAAGCTCGAACTTGAACTCGAACTTTGTTCCGGCTCGACTCGGTTCCAGCTACCTTAAGGCATTCTTTGAAGATTTTTTATGAACAAGAAATATCAAACTGAAAATAAATCCCTTAAAAGTACTTAACCATACATGAAACATCATTACATCAACCTGAAAAGTTTTTCAATCAATCCCAAAAAAAACAACTAATACAAATTCGTTATCATCATATCACTACAAAGCCACAACTAATACAATTTGCACATCACATGATGGCCACATTTTAGGTTCCGCAACCTTAACACCAAATCATGCACCTAGCTCAAACTTTTTCCACAAAAACCTGTGAAATAAAATGAAACCTCGTTAATAGGAGTTATTCATAATAACACTATTTTAAAAGTGTAGTTGATATAATTAACTTTCAAAAATGAATATAAATTCTACTCACTAATTTTATCAAATAAACCTATTCATTATCACTTTGTTGGCTCCTTGGATGCTATCGGGATAGAGATTTCCTTTGGTTGTTTTTCATTCTCCTACAATAAAAAAAAGAATTAGTATGCATAGCAAATTTAAAGGTAATGAAGTGAATAATTGATGAATAGATATTACTACCTTGTTCTTTCTTAGAAACTGAACTTAACAAGAAACATAATGAACTTAGAAACTGAACTTACAAACAGCAAATCAAGTATAATTTAGAACCCACAAAAAGATCTACATTATTTTAGTGACAAACATCAAATAAAAAAATAATGAACTTAGAAACTGAACTTACAAACAGCAAATCAAGTATAATGGACTGAACTTGCAAACTGAAATTAACGAGAAACATAATGAACTTAGATACTGAACTTACAAACAGCAAATCAAGTATTATTTAGAACCCACAAAAAGATCTACATTATTTTAGTGACAAACATCAAATAAAAAAATAATGAACTTAGAAACTGAACTTACAAACAGACAAATCAAGCATAATGGTCGAACTTGCAAACTGAAATTAACGAGAAACATAATGAACTTAGAAACTGAATTTACAAACAGCAAATCAAGCACTCGATTTTACCTTAGATAGAGCGACGCCGAGGTGAGGTGGTGGTGTGCGGAGCGTGGTGGGATGAAGCGCCGTCGCCTGAACTCCGTAATCCAGCGTGGTGGGCTAAAGCGTGGAGTGAGGGAGATGAAGATGGCCGATGTAGAATTGAGAGGGAGGCGTGAGGCGTGCAGCACTGCAGCGTGCTACTGTTGTTCTACTTGTTTAGGGCTAGGGCTGGGAGACTTAGGCCATGTTCTTTTGAACTTATTTTGACCGAAATTAAATTAAATTAAATTAGCTGGAAATTAACGAACTAAGCTGAAATTAAATTAGGCGAGCGAAATTAAATTAAATTAACTTAAATTTTATTAAGCGGACCGAAATTAAATTAAATTAGCCGAAATTAGCGAAATGAGAGAAACGGAACCGAATTGTATATTTAATTTTCTAAAATAATAATTATCGATAATAATCAATAAGTATTAACATATTATTATTATTATTATTATTATTATTTTATTATTATTATTATTATTATTGTTATTATTTATTATTATTATTATAGTTATTATTTATTATTATTATTATTGTTATTATTTATTAGTACTATTATTATTGTTATTATTCATTATTATTTATATTATTATTGTTATTATTTATTATTATTATTGTTATTATTTATTATTATTATTTATTATTTAATTTAAGTTCAGTTAAGTTCAACTTTATATTAATAATAATAATAATAATAATAATAATAACAATAATAATAGATAATAATAATAAATAAATTATAAATTATAAATATTAATAATATTAAATAATAAATAATAAATAATAAATAATAAATAATAAATAATAAATAATAAATAATAAATAATAAATAATAAATAATAAATAATAAATAATAAATAATAAATAATAAATAATAAATAATAAATAATAAATAATAAATAATAAATAATAAATAATAAATAATAAATAATAAATAATAAATAATAAATAATAAATAATAAATAATAAATAATAAATAATAAATAATAAATAATAAATAATAAATAATAAATAATAAATAATAAATAATAAATAATAAATAATAAATAATAAATAATAAATAATAAATAATAAATAATAAATAATAAATAATAATAATAATAAATAATACTAATAATAATAAATAATAAATAACAAATAGTGAATAAATAATAAATAATAATAATAATAAATAATACTAATAATAATAAATAATAAATAACAAATAGTGAATAAATAATTATAATAATAATAGTAAATATAATAAAAATTATAATAATACTAAATAAATAAATAATAATAATAATAAATAAATAATAATAATAATAATAATAATAAATAAATAATAATAATAATAATAATAAATAATAAATAATAAAAAAATTTAAATATACAATAAATAATAAATAATAATAAATAAATATAAATAATAATAATATTAAATAATTATAATAATAATAATAATAATAATAATAAATAAATAAATAAATAATTAATTAAATAATAAATGATAATAATAAATAATAAATAACAAATAATAAATAATAAAAAGAATAATAATAATGATAATGATAATAATAATAATACATAAATAAATAATAATAATAATGTAATAAATAAATAAATAATAATAACATAATAATAATAATAATAAATAATAATAATAATAATAAATAAAAAATAATAATAATAAAATAATCATAATAAATAATAATAATAATAATAAATAATAATAATAATAATAGTAATAATAAACAATTATAATAAAAAAAAAAAAAAAAATAAATAATTAATAATAATAATAAAAATAATCATAATAAATAATAATAATAATTATTATTATTATCATAAATAATAATAATAATAATAATCATAATAAATATTAAATAATAATATTAATTATTATTATTATCATAAATAATAATAATAATAATAATAATAATAATAATAATAATAATAATCACAATCATAATAAATAAAAAATAATAATTAAAACATTACATAAGATGAACTAAACTGAAATTAACTGAATTAAACTGAAATTAAATTAACTGAGCTGAAATTAAATTAACTAAAATTAAATTAGCTGAGCCGAAATTAAATTAACGGGGCGAAATTAAATTAGCTGAACTGAAATTAAATTAAATTAGCTGAAATTAAATTAGCCGAGCGAAATTAAATTAGCGGGCGAAATAAGCGAAATAAACTGAAATTAAATTAACTGAACTGAAATTAACTGAAAATAAGTTCAAAAGAACAGGGCCTTAGTCTTTAGCTTTACTCTCTCACTCCTTCTTTACAATGGATGGTTAAGATTAGATTGTTGTGTTTCTTTAAATCTCATCCACTGATAATAGTTCTATTTCTTATAGTAGAAATCCTTCACTTTGCCTTTTGCTCATTTAATATATTTTTTTTAATTTTTTTTTAAAAGAAAAGTTCAAGTATTTTTACAAAAAAAAGGTTAAACTTTTTTTTAAAAAATAAAAAGTATATATATATATATATATATTATTTTTTCGAGTATCTCACGAGCTTTTCGAGTCGAGTATTGAGTTGCTCGACTCGACTCGTTAACATGTCGAGTCGAGTTCGAGCTCGAGTCGAGTTCGAGTAGCTCGCGAGCTGTCTCAACTCATTGCCAGCCCTAGTTGTATCATAACCATATATTCCTTCCGCCCCATAATATAGTGCTTACATTCCATTTTGAGTGTCCTAAAATATTGTACCTACTTCATTTTATATTAATTAGTTTTGACTAAATTATCCTCAATTTTTACACAAACTTTCCAAAATATTCCTACTTTTCTTTCGAAATGTGTGCTCCTATTTATTACTTTGTACTATTCCAAGGAAAATTTATTACTTTTTTGATTTTTGTAAAGAAAATAAGAAAATAAAGGGAGTAGTTCCAAGACAAAAGTACTCCCTCTGTTTTTTTATCATTCTCGACTTTCACATGCGCGTCTCGTCTTGCACCTCTTTGAACTAGAATATCTTTCATTATATATTAGTAAATATTATAACGATTGAATATTAATAACGTACTAATTGAGACGAATCAAACAAGACCCCACATGACTATATTTTTTCTTATAAATTAAAAAAAATTGAGAAGATTCTCTCTAAGTATCAATAGCGTCAAGATTTTTCAAGTGAGAAAGATAAAAAAAACATAGGGAGTACTTCATTATTTTTTTTTAGAATCCTACTACTCAATCCAATCTCCTTAATTAATTCATGTGAAAATAAAGAAGTAAGTAGTATATTATGGGACGGAGGGAGTATTAAAAAAACACTTTTTTTGGGTAAATGTGTAACTCCATCTCGCTTTATATTTTCAAAATATCAACTTCTTTGAAAAATGCACTAGTAGAAAACTAGGTTATCACATGACAAACTGTTGGAACTAGTACAGGAAAACTGTAATAACTTACCTTGAAATCGAGACGCCGTGATATGACCATTGCCCTAAGTTGATAGACCTCCACAACAGGTTGCGATTGGATAGCGGGCACCAAGCTGCCCGGGGTTAACGTCTCCTCCACGACCGGCACACTTCGGTAGATAATGGAGTGGGAGCGAACTCGAACAAAAGAAAATAGAAGAATAATATTTATGGTGAGCGAGAGGGAGACAGAATTGTGCTCTCAATTTTCCGAAGAGAAGGTGGGCTATTTATAGGAGAAATAAGAAGCAAATGAAACTGCCGAATTAATGAGAAAATCTACAACAGCATTAGGATTAGCTCAGCAAATAATGGCTATTAATAAAAAAAGCTACAAAAGTGTAACAACCAAGAGAGTTGAAATGGTCAAGATATTGAACCAAGTGGACCCCAAAAATAACGGTGACCATATCGGGCAGGCGGCCGACGCGTGCGGCGACAAACGGCGCGGCGCGTGGGAGATTGTCCACTATCTCCTCCATAACATGTTTAACACATTATAGAACATTTCTACATATGAATTGGGGTACAATTTCTTCCACCACATCCCGAAACTCACAAAGAAAAAAGGAAGTGAGTTAGACAAAAAGAGAAGCAACTTGGACAAAAAGAGACGCAACTTGGACACCAATGTGGGACAACAACAAAACAAGTTTAATAACTTCCAAGTTTGGACCAACTCCAAACTATTCTAACACAAACTAGAGTTTCCGTCATATATGTTGAATGATAGAAAACACACGTACAATTCTCTTTGATCTAGGATTCTATATATTGTAAACGTCATCCTATTAACATTTGGCTTAGGATTTTATATATTGTAAATATTATCCTAATAATATTTGGTTTCCTAATACAATTAAGACTATAATCTGTAATCCCCTATAAATATGACCAATGACAATATCATACACTCAAATTTGAGAATTTGGGTGTGTAACTAACTACTTGAGTTACTTCGCGCTCTTACACCAATGTGGGACAACAACAAAACAAGTTTAACAACTTTCAAGTTTGGACCAACTCCAAACTATTCTAACACAAACTAGAGTTTCGGTCATATATGTTAAATGATAGAAAACACACGTACAATTCTCTTTGATCTAGGATTCCATATATTGTAAACATCATCCTATTAACATTTGGTTTAGGATTTTATATATTGTAAATATTATCCTAATAATATTTGGTTTCCTAATACAATTAAGACTATAATCTGTAATCCCTGTAAATATGATCAATGACAATGTCATACACTCAAATTTGAGAATTTGGGTGCGTAACTAACTACTTGAGTTACTTCACCCTCTTCATCAAACCACTCTTGTGTGTTGTGACAATGTCAGTGTCATCTACTTCTCTAGCAACCCAGTTCAGCACCAGCACACTAAACATGTTAAAAATGGACTTTCACTTTATTCACGAAAAGGTTGGGTTGGGTTGGGTCAAATTCAGACACTACTTGTTCCTACTCGGCATTAGTTTGCTAGTATTTTCACAAAAGACCTACCTCGTTAACCATTGTTTGATTTCGGAATGAGTCTTAGCATACATCTTGCTCCCAAAATAAATAGAGTGTATGATAGAAAATACAATTCATATATTGTAAATATTATCCTATTAATATTTGCTTTTATAATATCAGTGTTATAATATGTAGTTCATATAACTATAATCAATGGCACACTCTTCAATTTGAGGAGCTTTTACAATATCTAACATTCAAAAGATTAATAGACTATCTTTCAAATAAAAAGTTATCAATTAATCACGAATAATAATTTCTGCACTCAGATTCATTTGCTTTATGAACTGGCGATATGAACCGCCTCCGATATCAATAATAACAAAACGAAAAGTGTGAAAATGGGCTTGGTATAACATGCTTGTAAAAAATTTATATGGACCTGGTCCACACTAAATTTGGCATGCATCTAATGCTCGTACATGTGATTCATTAAAAAAAAAAAAAAGAGTCACTATGTTAAAAAACAATAGATATAAAAGAGGAGTAGCTATAGATGGTAAAGGATGACTATGTGAGAAGAAAAAAAGTTACTATGTTATAAAGTATAACTTTCATTATAATAAACTAGTGTAAGAACATGTGACTATATAGGAAAAAAAAACCGTCATTCTATTAGGTAATGGTTAATTAGTATATTTACAAACGGAGAAAGTACTTCTTATTCGTATATTGATCTCTTTGGTCCTTGTGCACATTTCAACATGAGTATGAAAAAACAGAGGAAGTATGAATCAACTATTAGAAAATCAGTAATTGACAGCAAAATAATCCCTATGTTTGTTCGTAATCTATTTAGTTTGACTTTCACGCTTAGGCTTGTCAACGCATAACTTTGATCATTAATATCTTTCATTATGTACAAGTAAAAATTATAAAAACTTGATATTAGGAAAGTATATCTTAAGATGGATCTAACAAGATCACACATGACTATATATTTCCTTATGCATAGATCATAAACGACGGTCAAAGAGAGATATGTGAATAGTGTCGAAGTACAAAATGTGTAAATTAAAAGAAAAAGAAGATATTATATCATAAGCATATGGAATGTTCAATTTTTAAAAACTTTTTAATTTTAATGTGAAAATTACATTTATCAGACTGATCTTGGACGATGAGCACTCACAATAGAATTATACGTAAAATTTGTAAATAAATGAAGGCAAATGTATATGTAGCCCTTAGGGCTACATATAAGAATTAATGTTAAACTTAGATTCTTTCCTATTTCAATGAGAAATAAGTATCTTACGGAAAAGAAAAGAGAAACCAATAAATTTCACCTACCTATTAAAACTCCAATTACCAAAGCTTTACTACGTAATAATTAATAATGGAGGCATGGTGCAATTCCTTTTCACAACTTTGGCGTCGAATACTCTATGTTCATTCATCTTCCATTATTATCCTAAGAAATACTACCTCCGTTTCATATTAATCTACACACTTACACTTTTCACGCATGCCGATGCACTACTTTGAGCCTTTATATCTCTAATTCTGTATATGTAAAAAATATATAAAGTCGATATTCTAAAACTACATATCGAGACGAATCAAACAAGACCCCACATGACTATATTTTCTCTTAACCATAATTCACAAATGATAGTCAAAGGGAAATTTGTGAATAGTGTCAAAAGTGTAAGTGTGTAGATTAATATGAAACAGAGGTAGTATAAAACAGAACTTTATTCTCTACTCTATCTATTGCTTATGGAGGGAAATACAATTGAGCAAAGGTTTGGAGAATCACTTAGTGGAACATAAAGGTAAGTATTCCAGCCTAATGCTAATCATATATACTTGCTCCGTTTTTTAATAAATGACACGTTTTCCTTTTAGGGAATTGTCACAATAAGTGACACATCATTCAAAGTAGTAAAAAATACTTCCCATTTATTACATCTTTCCAGTCATTTAATTGCTTCACCTACTTACTTTACCCAATATTCAAATTTGATTGGTTAAACAAGTGGTCCCAACTTTTCTCTCTGGTTCCTTGGTATTCCACCACTTTCTCTCGTGTCACTTATTAAAAAATTCCGGAGGAAGTATGAGTTTTGTTGAATGATTGACCATCATAATTCGTATTTTGGAATTAATTGAGAAGAAGTTGTTATCTTGTTGCCCACAACTTGTTTGATTTAATGTCTGCTTATTTTTCAACTTCTTTTTGAACTCATAAAATTTTTTAAAAAATCTTTATTTAGCCTAATTCATTATGATATGTATGACTTTTTGTTGATTAATTGACTGTTGTAACTCAGATTTTGGAATTAATTGAGAAGAAGTTCTTGTTATCTTATTGTCCACAACTTGTTTGGTAAAATGTCTGCTTATTTTTTGAACTCATACAAATTAAAAAAATTATTTTCTTTTGAAGATTAGCATTTTATGCTTGTAAAGAACATAAATGTGGGATTATTGATTTTATTTTTATTTTTATCCTAATTCCAAATCAATTCACAACCTTGACAGGTGATTGAAAAACATAAAGAGATTGGATATTGGAATTACAAATGAGCTAGCTGGTCTTTTTTGTTAAAGAGAGTTAAGTGGCTGCAGTAGAATTATGCTCCTTTTGTTTCATGTAGTGCTATCATATGTATACTATGAAACAACTCAATTTGGCAGCAATAAATGTATTTGCAGTAGAATTATGTAACTCCTTAACTCTGTAGTATGATGCTTTGGTTTCAATCTAATTCCAGCACTAGTATAATTCCGTGAGTTTACTTGTTATTCCATTGTGTTGAATTTTTAGATGACAAATGCATTCTGTTAATATGAGTGGTTAACAAGTCATCAGTAAATGCTGAGGTTTAATCACTGTTTTGAAGAATGACATAGATTCCATTGGAATGTTAAATATGTATTTAATATAAAAATTTGTTGTTTTTTATGCATAGCCCTAAGGGCTATGAATAACATAACCGATAAATGAATTTCAAAATACAACTTATCTAAAATATCAATGTCTTGAATAGGTGAAATCCGTCATTTTGTAACGATTAGTCAAACAGTGTGCAAGTAATTATATTGCATTAAACCCTAGCAAATATCCCCTCCTCTCCTCTCTCTCTCTCCTTTTTTTCACGAAAAACCCTCTAGAGGAGATGCCATGGATTAGACACGGGCATGGGTCGGGTCGGGCCTGTTCACGGGCTCGGCCCGCGGGATTGGGGAAATGCCGGGCCGGGCCCGAGCCCGTGAGCGGCGGTCCGTGCCGGGCCGGGCTTGAAATTTTCAGGTTTTGTCCACGGGCCCGCGGGCCGGGCTCGTGCTTCCTGCGGGCCTGGCCCGTGTTTTATGTTGTTTTTTTGTATTTTTGACAGTTTTAGGCTAAAAAACAAAGGAAAGGAGCGTTCGGCCCGAGGCGCCCAGCGCCCGGGCTCGTGCCGGTGCGGGCTCGAAATAAAATTTCTTGGCCGTGGCAGGCCCACGGCCCACGGAGCGGACAACGAGGCGGGTCGTGTTGGGCCGGGCCCAAACCGGGCCGGCCCGCGTCTTTGGCCGGCCCATGCCCACCTCTACCATGGATGTTTTCTTCCATGGTAAGCCCCACTTTTTCTCCTTTTTGCGGTTTCTAGTTTATTTTCTTGCTTTTTTTTTTTTTTTGCAGTTTTTAATAAGTCCCATTTGTGTGATGGCTTTAGTCTCCTTTATGGTTTTTGTAGTCACCCCCTTCACGGCGGGTCTATTAGTTTGGTTTCTTTGTGTGTTAGCGGGTTTGGACCCTGGCTCCAATTGAAGGTTGGTTTGTTGATAGGATTTTGTGTGGGATTGCAACGACGATCAGTAGTTCGCGTACAATCGGTTGAATCAACTCCAGTTCTACAACAAATCGTTAGACCCCCTCGTAGAAGGCTGCATCAGACAGCGATGTGAAAGAGGGTATTTAGAAGGGTTATTTCTGCTCAACGATTGTGGTTTTGCCATATTAGAATTAAGTTTCGTTTGATTTGATGTGTATTTTTCGGTTTCGACTTCTATTGTAGATGTCGTATGACTTTATATTAATGAATGAATTTTCACTTCATAAAAAAAATGTCAAGCTGTGTGCAATGTGCCTATGAACACGGAAAAAACTTTGTGTACCCAGTGGGTAATTAATCTACCCACTAGAGACGATAGACATTTATAACTAGTGGACTCCAACTCAGATGAATTACTAATGTTTTTACGGTTTTTTCACCAAGTACCCCTCGGGTTTTTGGAAAATTCACTATGTATCCTCGCACTTTTCAAAATTCACCCAAATACTCGAGGGTGTCTGGTGAATTTTCCAAATACTCAGGGTATTTGGTGAAAAAAGCATATTTTTTAATTGTCTATTTCTAGTGGGTAGTCTACCTAGTGGATAGATGAATTAATCTCCAGTGAAGTAAGGAAATATTAATTTTATTGCATTTAAAATGTGATTACGTACTATGGTGTAGAATCTAATATATATATTGTGAATGAATCTTATTTTGAAGCATATTCCGAGTACTCTCCAATGGTATAATTTTTTATGATATTTCGAATTATGTAACAAAAGTTATGTTCAATTTACATAATATAATAATTTAAGTTGTTCATTCAAAACCAATATCTTGTATCAAAAATAAAAAATTTAATATTTTATTGTGCATCTAAATAGATCTCATTGCGAAGCATATTTTGAGCACTATCTAATGATATAAAAATTATATTCTGAATTATGTAGTAAAAATTATATTTTATTTACATAGTTTAATAATTTATGTTGTTTATATAAACCAAGCTCTAATTTTCCCTTATCTAAAACTCCATATATTATCTATTTGGAAGTCTATTTTTTAAAAAATAATCAAAAAATAAAATAATGACATGGCATACTTAGGCATCGCTTTATTGCTCTTGAAATCTTGAGGGACTCTCTATAATCTCGAAAAGTGCCTCCTTTATATATATACGATGCGGGTTAATGCCCCGACTCACCTTGTAGAAGATGTAGACTTTTAAATTTTCTTGCGTACTAAAGTGAAGTCATTTAACCTTATCTCGAAGTTGCAATGCTTTTCAACTATATATTTCATGGCTTGTGGGATCACTACCCATTTGTCCTATAAATATGGCATTACGTTATATTTCATCCGTTTCAAATATTTGTTATAGAGAAAGTGGGGAGCTTTTTAAGAAAGGTAGAGAGATAAAATGGGGGATCACCATTTATGCATAAAAAATATTTAACAAGGAAAAACTATGAGTATTTTTAAAGGAGAAAGTTGGGGACCAGCTTTTTATGGATATTTTAGAAAGTTTAGGGGTAAATAAAAGTACATTGATGGTATTCTATGACATTTGATTTTAGAGAAGTGTAGCAAGTATTTTGAAATAGAGGAAGTACGTACATGTTAAAGCGATTTGATTTTCAATGAGCATATGGCTTTTGGTATACCCTTTTTATTGTATTAAGAAGTCTTGGAATTTTTATCAAGTCCTCTCCATGTTTGTCAAATAGGATAAATGTTCTTGGCTGTTTCATGTTCCACTCCAACTTCTATATGTTCATTGGATTTTTTTATTCTAAAGAGAGGCCCAAAAAAAAAAGAGCAAAAGCTACATCTAGAAAATAAAAAATAGAACTCCTACGGAGGCACTTGGCGTGGCAAGGCCACCCCTTAAACATCCTCCATTAAAATTATAGCAAGAGCAATAGGAATAACATCAATAAAAGAGATTCTAGAACTTTGAGAGACACCCTCATTGGCAAGCCAATCCGCCGCTGGGTTTCCTTCCTTGTACACATGAATGAGCTTTACCTCCCAATCTTCATTTTGTACCATAGCTCGGCATTGTATGATGTCACAAAAGTAACCCCCAGCAACTATTGCATTGTTCCCAAGAAAAGCCATGGGCTACCACCATGTACTCCAACTCATACTAGTCCAACACTTCATACGTGCATAATTCTAAAGCTTATTGCTATTCACTTTCCACTTTAAGTATTAATAAATTATTCGATGTTGAGACTCACAAAGTAAGACAACCAACATAAATATCGTGGATACACAAAATTCCCATTTTTTTATCTTAGGATTAAATATTGTGATCAAACAAGTCAATTAATCCAATAATAATACCATTCTTTAATTAATAATCACCTACCTTTTATTTGTTGACTTAAATCAGCAATCAACCAACCAACCTGTCAACAGGTAAATATCCAACTTTACTAAACAAGACCCACAGTCCTTAAATCACTCAGAGTATATTCTCTACCTACCAAATACCAAAACATCCAAGTATTAATAGTCTAATAAAATTAGAGCAACTTTAAAATATTTTAAACTCTCTTAAAAAGTGTTTTAAAACTCTCTTAAGCATTAAAACTTAAACCTTTAGTACCCCTTAATATAGTACTAGCATACTAGTCATTAAAAACCCTTAAAAATCAATACTTTAATATTTAAAAGCCATCATAAGTACACTAATAAAAGTTCCAGCAACTTATAATATCTTTAAAACCTTTTTAAAGCCACTTTAACATAATTATAAAGCTTAGAGTACTCAATCTTCATAAACTATAACACAGTACTATAGTTCAACTCTTAAAGCATCAAAAATCCATGCTTTCATGCTTAAAAACCTAATTTAAACACAAATATTAAATCTGAAATTTAATTCCTTCACTAACTAATTATATAATCTGAAATTAATATTTAAATAATCAAAGATACAAACTTTAATTATTAATTCATCAAAACAATACTTAACTACTCATTAAAATAATATAGAGGAAGAAAATAACCAAAGAGGAGAGAGGAGGAAGCAAGACAGCCGAGAGGGAGGAGGCGGCTGGCGACGTCTTTGCGAGAAGTCGCCGGACAGTTCTTCTGGCGGCAGCCCGAGGAGGACGAAGGAGAGAAAGAGAGAGAAAAATCGGTGAGGGGGAGAGAGAGAAGAGATGAGAGAAAAATTAGGCTTTGTGTAATGTGGCAAAATTGTGAAATAGGGGGTACTTATAGGTTCCCTATTAGGGTCCAAAAGAAACTTGGGCTTGATGGATTAGTTTAATAAAAGATGCTCATATGAAAAACTATAAAGGTTTGGGCTCCTCTAACCCAATATTAAAATCTTTTATACCACAACTCAAATTAATTAAATTATAAAATAACTTTCAAAGTATGACTCAATAAAATATTTAATTATTTAAAAACATTAAATAATCCTTTGACTTTCAAAATAGTCAACACTTTAAAAAATTAATAATTTACATACTAAAACATTTATAAATATACTTTAAATATATTTATAAAATTCATATGTGGGGATTACATTACTGACATTATCTTCTATCCATTCTTAAAGATTGAGAGGAAAGAATTGAACAAGATGCGCAGGGCCACCTATTTTACGCCACACTAGACGAGTTATTGCTGACAATCCCTCGGTATATGTAAAGTAGATTCCTCTTCATACCCACAAAATGAAACAACATGGATCATCCGTCATTTTATGTTTGTATCTATTTAGATTCCCCAACACCCTATCATGAAAAGAAATCCATAGGAAGGCACGAATTCTCTATTGCACAGGAGAGTTCCAAATAGCTTCCCAGCAGTCATCATCCAAAACATCATTCTCATGACGCATTAAACTTATAGCAGAACATATGGAGAACTTACCACGCTTTGCATCTTTCCTATACACAAGATCAGCAGCCTTAGGATCGTTTTGAGCTCGTATGCTTGAACTAATTTAAGGGTGTCTTGGTGTAAAAATGAGGAAATTAAATCCCATTTCCAGCCAGAGCCATGGTCCCATAAATCTGCTACTATAGCTCGCTCTAACTCAGGAGGGATTGGTTAACCTTCTATCCATTTTTTTCACATAAATGGCTAAAAGTTTCCTTCGTCACACGACTTGTTAAAGTTGGCATGCCTAGATACAAACCCAAATCCGACGTAGCAGTCATCGCCAAAGCTGAAGAAATCTCTTCTTGAGCCCGTACATCAACATTCCTTGAAAAAAATACTCAGGACTTTGAAAGGCTCACCTTTTGACCCGAAGGTGTATAAAACCTACCCCAAGCACTCCTGAATAACATTTGCTTGATCGACATTTGCCTTCGCAAAAAGAATAATGTCGTCAGCAAAGAAGATATTCGAAAGTAATGGTCCATTTCTACTAGCACGAATCTGTTTCCAACGATTAGCCCCAATTGCTTCCTCAATAGTTTGATATAACCTCTCCATACACATTACAAAGAGGTAAGGAGATAATAGGTCACCTTGTCGGATGCCATGACTCGATTTGAAGCTTTGCGAAGGCTCGCCATTCCACAACACACGAAGGGAAGCTGAAGTCACACACTCCATTATCACATTAACTAGCAAAATGGGAAGATTCATTTGTTTGAGGGTATCTTGAATAAAGGATCAACGTAGTCGATCGTATGCTTTTTCGAAATCTATTTTTAGCGCCATGAATCCCTGCACTCCTTGTTTCTTCAGCATAGTATGCAACACTTCTTGAACTATCACAATATTATCCGTAATTTGTCGCCCAGGAACGAAGCTAGCTTGAGTATTTGAAATGAGAATCAGAAGGTATGGCTTGATTCGGTTCACTAGAACTTTTGAGATGATCTTATAAGCCACATTGCAAAGTCCAATGGGACAAAATTGGGAGGGTAATTCCGGATCATCAATTTTTGGAAGAAGAGCAATATTGGTCTCGTTGATCTGCTCCGGCAAACCTTTGCCTTCCAAAACTGGTATGACCAGTTTATAAACGTAGGCGCTACAATGTCCCAATTCTTCTGAAAGAAGAGAGCTTGAAAATCGTCAGGCCCAAGAGCCTTCAAAGAGCCCATGCTTTTAACCACCTCATTAATATCAAAATGGTTGAAAGGTTTATAAAGGGCCTCCCAATCTCTGTTTGACAATTCAAGAAATACATCTTGCGGAACATCAAAGTCGGTTCATCATCCGCCGAAAATAAATTGGTAAAGTACGAAACAATATGTTCCTTAATTTGTTGATGGTCTTGAAGCCACATACCATTATTATTCTTGATAGCACCAATTTTATTTCGCCATCTTTGTATAACAGTACTAAGATGAAAGAAGGGTGTATTACGATCCCCATTTTTTATCCACTCAATACGGGATTTTTGATACCACAAAGTTTCTTCTCGATCAAGAATTTCATAAAGCTCATGTCTTAGTTTCACTTCCAATTTAATGAGCCCCCTATCAACACGAGTAGCAAGGATTCTGAATGCCACCTATTCTCGCAAGCAATGGTTTTTTTTTTGGTGAAAAATGTTCATTGGATTTTTGTTAGAACTTATGTCAAATAAAATAGTCGAAATCATTGTGTTTGTGGGATTATTCAAAAATCCCATTTAACAAAATCTATTTTTTGGAACAAGTTATTAACGTGCCAGGAGAGCGGTTAGGCAACAAATATAGATATACAATTATCCGAAGCACTGCAAATAAAATTTCCTCAATTATTAAATTCATGTATTCACTTCCTTTAATTTATTCCTGAAAATTTTTAATCTCTCTTTCATGATATAAAATGTCTGAAAACGTAACCTTAAATTCCAGCAAAATTCGCTTGCCTTATGGTGGTGGGTGGCTAATGGTTATCTGTCTTCTCCTCTTAATGAACTTGTTAGCTGAAAATTAATTACTCATAAAGACATTCCACCTACAAATAAAGAAAACAAATTATTCATCAAGAAAAAAAAAAATCCCCAAAAAAAAAAAAAAAAAAATTCCAGCAAAAAAGCCAAAGAACAGATTACCAAACTCAATGATTTATCCAACAAGATTCCAAAATCTTTGTTTTATTCCCAACATCTGACATTCTTTTTCTTTCCTCATTTTTCATGTATTCCCCTGAATTTTCATTATATTACAGCAACTCCATACAAATTATTTGGTTTTGGTTTAATGGGTGGTTAATTAAAGAGTCTAATTTTCTGTAATAATATTTCATATTCCGAAATCATATTGTAAGAACCTTCTCTTTAATAATTTCTTAGCTTTATATCATGTGGGTTATTGCAATATTAGCTCTTTGTTAGAGCTTATTCCTAATTAGCTGTTTAATTGTAATTTTATATGTGCCCCTTTTGAATGTGTGATGCAGATTAAGAAGCCTGGAAAATGGTGGTTCTTTTTTTTGTGTTACAAATGTTGTGGATTTTTAATGATATAGGAGTAGTAAACAAGTTTTCATGGTTCCATTTTGCTCTCAAGGGAGGCTAGAAATGACCACCCAACAAAAAAATTCAGATACAAGAACTAATATTCGAGGTAAACTTTTAATTTTTGAGGTTTTTGGTATACCCCATTTTCAAAATTTTGGTTAGTTTCTGTCTGTTTCATACTTTTTGCGTTTGTTTTTCTCTAAAAGATTAGCATTGACTAGATAGGAAACTCAATGAAGGAAATTTGATTGATTTCATACATGCATAAATATTACCAACATTATGCATGATTAAGGTTAAGTACCTATGCCCTATAAAAAAAGAGGTAAAGTACCTATGCCATGATGATGAAGGATTCCTATTCAGGAATCAGAATCATGTTCTTGGTGCTGTTTACATGTTTGATTAAGGATAAACTGCCTACTATATCTTTATTTTGATATCATGGGTTACTATTTAGTGAATTCCTAACAACTCTTTTGTTGAAGCTTCTACAGAAAGCAGTGATCTTTACCTTATATTTGTGTGAATAATGAAAGTATTCTTGGATATGCTTTTTCCATTTCATTTGAGATTAAACACCATAATTGTACATCTCAGTCAAAATGCAGAGAAACAAACCATCACTTCAGCATATTTACTGTCTGGTAAAAGTAACTAAATTTATCCACTGTTTTACGACTGTGTTCGACCCTTCATGAGATGTAAAATGATGCTTTGTGCCTTAGTGGCTCTTTTTTCCCGGGATTGGTGGGGTTAAGCAAGTTTTTGCATTATATGTCTGCAATTTGTATCACTGGGTGATATGTGATATGTCCAATCTCTACTATCATGAAGTGATTGTAATTCACCAATTTGATTGATGGGCTTTTTAATTCAGTGCCAAATTTATATTCTTTGACTGCAAGAATGAAGTGCACTCATGGTTTGATCTAATGGCGCATACAGGTTATTCTCTTTACGAACTATTTCAGGCAGAAAGAATGCAGACAGCAAAAGAACAGGCAGACAGACAATCCCCTGGAGAACAGCAGTCAGGAAAACCACCTTCAGAAAAACAATGTAAAAGCAGCAGATCAAGAATAGAAAATCATGGTATTCTAAAATTAATGTTGAGAATTCACTGCTCAATCTAATGCTGACATGTTGATTCCTTAAATGTGGTTCAATATGATGTAACAGTACACTGTCAGTATTTGCATATGATTTCTCTTTTGCTTGTTCAGAAGTATTTGTCATGGGACGATTACATATAAAGCTATCTCCTGTCAGCATTTAAAGTATCCTGACATGTTTTGTTATGCCATTTGTATCTTCAGTGCATCACTGACCAGATATGTCCAGCTGAGCACATATATTTGTTAAAATGAATTTTCCGTTGAGATATATTTGTTTGTTGCACATATCTTGGCTACTATGTTACTCAGACTCGGGTACTTGTTGGACATGGCTATGTATCTAAGGGTTGCACTTGTCTATTTTAGAAAATTCTCCCTGAGTTTGGCCCAAAAATGAATTGTCGAAGTAACCATACGCATGTAGGAGTGTCGAGGATCTGACACAATTGCTTGAGGTTAAATGAAAAGTCTGAGCAACATAGCTTGGTTAGCAACATTCTTCAACCTAGAGAAGTAGCATGCAGCTATACATTTAAACATCTAAGGTGTCCCATGATGCTTGGGTTTCGCATCTTTGTGCTACGAACTATCCATTCCATATGCTATGAAGTCAGTAATAGGTAAATCAACCACTAATGAAGCATTATGGCATTTCTTAGCAATATGCTTCTAAAGTTTTAATAGCTAGTACAAGGCATTATATTTTGCCCCTTTTAACCTCTTGAGGTGTCCTACATATTATCAATGCTTGAGACAGGCCAAGTTCAATGAGAATCTACATGCTGGATCTTCTAGATTTTGTTTTCCTAAAGTGGAACTTGTGTTATATGAACACATACAGTAAATCAACATCTTTCCCGAATAGTTTCTTTAAGAAAAAACAAAATTCTTTTCCATAGAAGACATGTTCCAAATTTAACCTATTTCTTTCTTCGACATCTAGTCATTGTTTTGCATATTGTTCTTCTCTATAAATCTTAGATGTCTTCATGTTTAAGGTCATTCTTCTTATGATTTTTTTCATGCATCAGGACCTCAAAAGAAGTTGGCAGAGCTTTTATCCCATTCTGGCAACAAACATTGTGCGGACTGTGGCACTCCAGAACCAAAATGGGTGTAAGTATCATGTTGGATTCTGAATCCTTGTGCTTGACCCCTAATAATGCTTTAGGATTAGTTAGGGTTTGTTCTCTTCACCTTGTTTTTGCTTATTTTGAGGAAAAAAAAAGCTAAGAAAAAAAGAAAAGAAAAGAAAAGTTTTAAAAAACTAAGAAAAGTTTAAAAAAATTAAGAAAAAATAAGGTGAAGAGAACAAGCCTTTCGGGTATTTTCTTTTCAGCTTATCATAAAAAAAGTTAAGTTCAGAAACTTTGCAAAAGAAAAATCAAGGAAAAGTTAAGAAGAAGTATAAAGAAGTTAAGAAAAATTAGATAATTAAGAAAAAAGTTGAACATCTTAAAGAAAGCTAAGAAAAGTAGAGTACAAAAAGGTTAAGAAAAAATGCGGTAAGATTTGGAAAAATTATTTGAACTAAACTGACCCTTAGTCTTACTCCTAGGAGCTAAATGGTTGTTCTTTATAACTCTTTGCTTTTCTCTTTTCACCACCCCCCTTTTAAATACTTGTCCTTGGCCATTGAGAGACACTTTTTATTTGATTTTAGTCTTTGAAAAGAATAGAATTTTTTTGTTGTGTAATACCTTTGTGCAAGTTAGCCTTTGCTTTTATGCTATTTTAAGTTATTGTTCACCCTTTTGTTGTTCAGGTTTAGATAAAGATAATTTCCCGAGGCTGAGATCTCATGTCTTCTACCTATTCTACCTAAACTATGGTTCTTTTTTTTTTCTTGCAATCTCTAGGGTGCTTATCGCATGAGCGATCCCGAACTGTACAGGGATTGGCTCGTTTATTGTTTAGCTCGGCTCGACGAGCCCGAACTGTACTGTTTGGCTCGTTTATCGAGCTCGCTTGATGTTAACCAAGTGAATTACTTACAAATATAAAAGGATACGTATAATAACTTTTTAAATTTTTTTTTGTAACACCCCAGAAGCCCACTAGTAGATATTGTCCTTTTTGGGACTAGCCCGCAAGGATTTGCTTTGGTGTAGAACTGAAGTCTTACCCAAAAGGCCTCTAATTGGTTGAAGTGTCCACCTCTATATAAAGAAGGTTTCGTTCTCCTCAACTTCCGATGTGGGATATTCAAGATCTTCTTTATCTTCCTTATATAGAGGAAAACGAAACCTTCTTTATATAAACTTATAGAGGTGGATACTTCAACCTAGTAGAGGCCTTTTAGGTAAGACTTCAGTTCTACACCAAAGCAAATCTTGCGGGCTAGGCCCAAAGAATACAATATCTACTAGTGGGCACCTGGTGTGTTACAGTTTTAGCATATAATAACTTTTTAAGGGCTTTAAGTTATATTAATTTTTTTATATAAAATAATAATCGAACCCGTTCACGAGCTTTTCGAGCCGAGCTTGGCCTACTTCGGCTCGTTAAGGTATCGAGCAGAGCCCGAATCCTAGCCGAGCTTTGACCGAGCCGAGCCCGAACGGTTTGCGAACAGGCCTAGCTCATTATCACTTCTAATTAAGAATATAATCAAGCACGTACAATAGAAGCAACAAAAAGGAACCTAGAAAAAGGCTTCTTTGCTAATAGGCAATAGCCATCAAGAATATAGCCTCCTTACCTAGAAATCCACCTGATATTTCTAGATTTACCATGTCACATCTAAGCATATGCCACCCTAAACTCTAGCATTGTCGATATTAATTAAAATCTTGTTTATCTCTTTTATATAAGCCAAGGGGGGAGCTATGGTGCCCCCTCTTTAAAAGACTTACATACCCTCAATCTCATAAATAAATAATAAAGAAAATATTTTCTTAATTCTTTCCTCATTTACAAATATGGGTAATAAGGAAAGTTCTACATTTTAAAAAAGATATACATAAAAATGTGTAAAAAGAGGAAACTCACAATTGAAAATATAAATTGGTGACTAAATCAATTTTCAAACTATTATAAAAGCAAAGATTTACAAAGATTCTTACTATTTAAACTCTCAGTTCTAATAATAATTTCAAATATCATGCATTAACAAACCATAAAAGAATTAAGAAACTTAGAGAATATGCATTTTTTTATTTTTTGGGGCTCACAATCAGTTGAGATAATAAATAATTAAAGAGATAAACATACATCATTAGATAATATCAATTTATAATTTATTTTTTTATTGAAGCACTGCTCACCATAGTATGCCTAAAAATGCAACTACCCACTGAAATTAAATTGAACTACTACTCATTAAATACGCCTATAAAATATACTTATGTATTTTTAAATAAATAAAAAAATAACCTAGGTAATTGCTTAAAAGGAGAATTGTTGAATTATCTACCAAATATAAGATAACATATCCTACCTCGGCATAGTTTTTTATGGAAAACATTACTCTTTACACTAGAGCAATGCAAATAAAAAATCATAACGCTCATCAATATTCACCATAAATATTACACTCTTAAGTTAGCTTTTTAACACTTTTTGATGTTAATATTAATATTAATATACTGTTGCACGCATCGCGTGCATATAGTGCTAGTAATAGTTATATTTCAAGCAAGAACAATTCTTATATGAGAACCCATTAAGAATATCATTAAAAAGTTCGACAATTATTAGCAACATCTACCTTTAAAAGCATATCATTAAAAAGTTCGACAATTTTAAGTTTTCATAATCACTCATAATTATGTTTAATCTCCATCTTGAGCTTAAGTAAATGTTCTACCCTATTTCAGCACAATACCCATTAGCAAAACATCTACCTTTAAAAGCATATCCGTTTATTGTAAAAATTAACCTTGGAGTAACTTAGGTCATGAGCTTCCTTAAAGAAAGATGCATATTGTTTGTATGAGTAGCTTGTACGATCTTTTATAAAGCAATCATGAGAAGCATTACACCATGAGCAGGGCTACTCATAAAAACGATATGCATGTTTCTGTTAGGAAGCTCATTTTTCAAAGTTACTCCAAAGTTATGCGTGTTTGGCTGAGAGTAGTCTTGAGTTGGTGACCTCCTGAGAAATTTCTGAGGGTGTGCATGAGTGATGACAATTGTTGGCCCTAGATGCGCATTGGTGAGATATGACAATTGCTAGCCCTAGATGCGCATTGGTTACAATAGACTTGACGGGTCGGTGTGTTACACTTTTTCTTGAAATTGTAATCATTTAAGAATATTGGCCCTGCTAGGAAGAAAATGATTACATTTGATCCAAAATAGATTATTTGTTGGCTTAAAAAGATTACTACTTATTGTTCATATAAGTAGTGATCCTACCGAACCCAACATATGAGAACATGAGAACACTAAGTAATAACTATTATTAACCAATAAGTGATCCATTTTGGCTAAAGTAACCTTTTTTTCCCTTGAGGTCAATCTTCCAAAAGGATTACATATGTATAAAATAGATTACCAATTTACCATGTAATATAATAATGAAGGATTATATTTTTACTAGAATGGATTGCTATTCCATTGTTCTCACGTTCTCATGTAAGAAGTATATACACCTGAACTTTAAACTATATATATAGTTGTGGCTTGAACGAAAAAGAAGAGATATATGCTATTTTGTTTAAGATTTCGAAATTTTTAGGTGGTTTTTATGGGTGGGGTTTTTGGGGGGGGAGAGAACAGCAACTAAAACATCAAATTCAATGTTAATCTTAATGAGGAGATTAAAGCATATGCATGCAGTCAAATATGTCATGCAATAAAAAATAAGAAATAAAGTTAAAGCACCTGTAGACACCAGAAAGCTTATAGGTATACGAAGTGATTTGTGTTGTGTTCTGCTTTTCAGGTCTTCTGGTGTTGGGGTTTTTATCTGTATCAAATGTTCTGGTATTCACAGAAGCCTAGGAGTACATATAACAAAGGTATGGTACCAAACTACTCCCTCTGCTTGCACTACTATATATACTTAATTGCATATCTGGATATACATATTGTTTATCGAATAAGGCAGTTTCGTTTTTATTTACTGTTAAGCTAAACTGCATGAGGATTTCTTGATTAGTCAGACCTGGGAGCAACAATAAATTCAAATAATTTTGGTGAATTGATGAGACTTTTATGAGACTAGTCACTATCGTGAAGTACTTTATTAGTCTATTCCCGTTTCTTATCGCTTCCTTTCCTATATAATTGTCGAACTTTTTAATGATATGCTTTTAAAGGTAGATGTTTGCTAATGGGTACTGTGCTGAAATAGGGTAGAACATTTTCTTAAGCTCAAGATGGAGATTAAACATAATTATGAGTGATTATGAAAACTTAAAATTGCAAACAAGTTTGCTCATGCACGGTATTACTGTATTAGTTCTATCTATTTAAGGCAGCTAATCAGAGTGGGGAATTTGGTTTGCCAAATGATGTTGACTGTTGATTATCATATTTCCCTAATTGTATGTCACTGAATCAACATAACAGGTAGATGATTAAAACAAATAGATTGACTGATTTTATTATCAATTGTAAAACTTGCAATAGTTAGAAAACTTTGTTACATGCAATTGAGGTGGTTAAACACAGTGCAATTTAACCTAGTCTAACATGGGAATGTAAATTTTCGAAGAGTTAGGGTCTACATTTGATATGATTTTTTCTTTCTTGTGGGTGGGGATCAGTGGAGTGCTATGGTCATATTGGCAGACCTAGACTTATTGATGGAAGTATTAAATAAGACAGCTTATAGTCTGTCCACTGATCTTTTTCTAAAACAAGAGTGAGGAAGACATTTATGTTCTTCCTCTCCCTCCATTGGCTAAGATCTTGAGCTCTATCTGTAACTTCTCTCAAAATAAATCATTTTTTAGTATATCCCACCACTCCTGCAGCACATCAAGAGGTTATATTTATACCTTACGTAATCATCGATACTAAGCTGCTCTTGGACACCATGAATGGTATTTGGCGTATAGATGGTGAGGAAGGTTTATGAGTTCATTGATGCTTTGGTATTATATTTCTCATTGTTAGACAAAGCACATAATGCTGATACCGTCACATTAGGTGCTGAAAGTAGGCTGCTTCGCCAATTCTTCAAATATTTCAGTGGCAAATTAAGGAAGAAGAGAATAATGGACCAGCATTCTTCTGTCTAAATAGCTATAACTGCAATGTTAACTTGTGTTTTTGATGAGGCACTTCAACTCTCTGAAAGTCAGGTTGGAATCTGCCGGGGAGACTATATCATAGGAATTCATTTGAAAAGATGGAATTGTGACATTCAACCACAGCGCCGTAGTGGCTCATTTGGTTAGTGATAAATGGTGGTAATAGTAATGCATTTTATAGTGAATTCATAAAGGAATTCCTATGTCAATATCCATGGTACTGCTACTTTATCCCCCAAAACATCTATTTTGTTTCTAAGATTTCAATTACCATCCATAGAAGGAGGTATTGAGTGGTAATGAAAAGTAATGAAGAAAAACCACATGTTTTGAGATAACCATCACCATGGATATTTGGCATGAGATTTTCTTACAAAAGTATACTAAAATTCATTAGCATTACCACCATTTATTACCATCTACCAAAACGGGACTATCAATCTTGCATGCTGTTTTGATCGTGCTATTTTCTGTGCCCTCTCTCCGTTCCATGCTAGGCTGTAGAGGATGTAGAATATAGATTATATAAGCCAAAAGAAATCCGAACCAGAAACTAGGAAACCCTTAGTTGGGGTTGATGACCTGAATCCTAGCATTGCTACCACGGTTTAAATCCCGGATGCGGTCTCAGAACCACTTTTGTGGACATTACGGACGGTTTGCAGTTGTTGTAGCAAGCTCAAAGACCTTTACAGTGCGGTCGCAATATGGTGATGTGAAGAGATTTAATTGGCACAACTTACTGTCAAGCGCAATGTTGTTATGATCGAGATCCCAGTTTGGATCGGTAAGGGGGTAGGATCGAATCGGTAGTATCGAATCGTAGGATCGTAAGATCCTACCAAATTGCAAAAAAGAGTAACAAAAATGCTTCCAAATGAATAAATACACATCTTTCGAACAATATGGATGCTAAATACCTAGATTTTCTCACATAATATTGATATTTCAAAGTTAATATGGCTTCGCAAGAGTCATAAAAGATTAGAGAAGAGAAATATTTGCGTCTATGAAGTTGAGTTATCATTTATTGGGCTTAAAGGAAAAGTTAGTTGCTTTAGGGATCATTTTAATAAGTAAAGAAGTAGGATCTTCCGAGCTTGACCGATCCTAACCGATCCTACTCCGATCCTGACCGATCCTGATAGATCCTGCAACAATCTAAGTGAAAAACAGGATCGTCTGATCCTACTCCGATCCTACCGATCCTATACGATTCTGCTAAGATCCTGACCGATCCTGTTGCGATTCTATCAGCCTTGCGATTCTGCTTACTATCTGGATCGTTTTGCTAAAACTGGATCGTAGGATTGTACGATCCTACGATCCGGATCGCGATTCTAACAACAATGGTCAAGCATCATGTCGTTATTAATATTTCGATAAGACAGCCAAATCATTACCTAATCACCTCCATGTGATCCGCTTAGGTTTACTTTTTAATTGTCAAGATTGATCTTCTCACAACTCCTTACTAGGGTATCAAGATTTCTCCTAACCCTGAAATGTCTAAACCGTCTTAGCCTCACGTCCTGCATCTGTTATTTTATGGAGTCACCTGCACCTTTTCTCTAGTAACTTCATTCTTGATATTATTTTTACGGGTAAAGTTAAGACATTGAATGAGCATTATTATCTTTGCTACCATTAACTTATGTACTTGAGTTATCTTAATGGGGCCACACTTAAGGAAGGGCAGGTTTTATAGTTGCTTGATAAAACTTTTGCAGGAGTTAAATCTTTATATCTTAATGGCTTGCTTGGTATAAGGCATCAACTTAAGCAGTATTGGTAATCATATTAGTCTACCGTTATTACGGGTCTATCTAGTTCACTTTATTTTCAGTCCTTATAAGTCAAGTTCAGATAAGTTTAGATAAATTCAGATAAGTTTAGATAAATTCAGATTAAGTCTAATAAGTTTAGCTCAACAAAAATAGGGTTTTACACACTCACAAAACAAGTTCACATAAAGTCTAAAAAGGACTAACAAGATCTAATAAGTACAAGTAAGCAAAAGTAAGTTTGATAAGAATGGACCCTATCTTCAATGTTCTATGTGAATGTCCCAAGTAATATATCTCTTCTAAAAAAATCGTTTTTCTTTATATGTAGATGTCCACTTTTTTTAGATAGTGAAAAGAGCCAACAAAAAGAAAAGCAAATATCTCCTGGTGGAGGATATCGTGTAAATTTATAGAAGTAGCTAACTTTCTTTGCCATTTCCTTAATGTATTACCTTATGATAGATGAAGTCAGAACTGTGAGTATTATACAAACATAAGAGATAATATACCGTATGCTTTTAGAAAATATTTCCTACATATTGCTACTAGGAAAGCATTCTGAACTCTATCTGATTTACATTAAAGTTAAACTCTATTGCAATATCTATAGCAAGAAGGTAGAGGCATGTATGTCTTTTTTTTCTTTGGTAGGATTGTGGTGAAAAATGTATGTCTTTCTATAACAGGTTTTATCAGTGAAGCTGGATGAGTGGACAGATGACCAAGTAGATTCTCTTGCTGAAATGGGAGGTAATATAGTAGCGAACAAAAAATATGAAGCCTGCATTCCTGGAAATATAAAGAAACCAAGACCAGATTCCACTATAGATGAGCGCTCTGATTTTATTAGGTAGCATGAAATCCTATGCCTCATAATGCTTTGCTGCTGCAACTCGGCATGCTAATTTGTGTATTCTATTATTTACCTGTTTAGGAGGAAGTATGAGCTACAACAGTTTTTGAACTCAGATGAGTGCCTGATGTGTCCGTACCCCACGTCCGACAACTTCAACAACCTATCGAAGTGCATCAAGCAGTGATATAGTGCTAGCACTTGATAGGAAACACATGGACAAACAAGTAAGCAGCCTCCGCATCTCTGG
This sequence comes from Beta lomatogona, assembly GCA_947646795.1. Lineage (NCBI taxonomy): Eukaryota > Viridiplantae > Streptophyta > Magnoliopsida > Caryophyllales > Amaranthaceae > Beta > Beta lomatogona. Next base: position 103,112 of record CANSNZ010000290.1, on the reverse strand, counting down.
AATTGGGCATGCGTTTCGTAGTGGCCGCAACAGCTGGAAAAGAAAAGATGAGCATAGGAACTCGAAAAAGGGTGATTTGACGGTAACTCATTACTATCTATGCATCATTTGGCGTACTTTCTTTTTTAACTCTCAGATTTATTCTTGAGAATACTTTCTTTCTTAGCTGGACTCTGGACTCTGATGTATGTAATACCATATTTCTTGTATTTTTACCCCTTTTCTTTGTTAAGTGAGGCTAAAGTGGAGAACGGTTTTTCAGCGAACATGTGAGTGGGGGACGATTTGGTAATCCACTTGGTATTGTTACGAATTGTGGTATCAATTAACCAGGAAAAACAATATGAACAGATCTGAATTTGATACAAATTTAACGTGGAAAAACCCTCACAAACTAATAGTGGAAAATAATCCACCAAAACTATCACTAATCATTAATCAATCAATAAATAGTAGTGACACACAAACCCTGTGTAACACAATATTCACTCAAGTACTCTAATCTGGAAACTCAAGAGTATTTCTTATCTGTCCCCGTTTTTGAGTATCAATGTGTGATGAAAGAGTTAAGTACGAAGACCCTTTTATATAGTCTAACTATTTTTAACCCTTCTCCATAAAAAATGGTAATATGATAGGAAATTAGAGTATTTAGCATCCTATATGGATATCATCTAACAAGAAATTAATAATCTCTAAAACTTTTCTTAATTAGAGAATAGGAAGCTCCATAACAAAGAGACAAAATCGAAACTGCTGAAACTGCACGTGGAGAGGTAGGAGCAGGCGCTTCCCTTTACTAGGAGCCCTAGCTCACTGCTTCCCAGGCCAATTTCTTTCGTGCCAGGAGTGGGCGCTTCCTATTACTAGGAGCTGTCGCTCCAAGCTTTTGGCTTGTTTCTTCTGCTTTGCCTACAAGCTTCACCACACCTAACCTGAAACCCACCACGAGTTTCCGAGCTAACCCCGTGCTGGGTTCTAAAACCCAACAGGTGTAGGCCCCACCCCAATTCTCTCTTGTTTAACACTCGTTCTCCATATAGTTTTTTCTTTTATGTTTGTTACAAACTTTGAGCTTTACCCAAATTGAGTGTGTACTGTTGGTAGTAGTATTCAGACAGTCCTGCCTAATAAGCTAATACAGTGAAGGTTTCTTCTTTTTTTCTTTATAAAGAATCCATGGTCTCCAACTACACTTCAATCCATGGATTCCTAATTTCTCTCTTACATGTGTACTTTTTCTGTTCACAGCCAGGTATGATTGAATTTATCGGACTGATAAAAGTAAATGTAGTCAGAGGCACCAACCTTGCTATCCGAGATATGGTATCTAGTGACCCATATGTCATCCTCTCTTTAGGACATCAAGTAAGAACCTTCTTCTCAGTGAGTTAGCTCTCCAAGTAGGATTGTAGCCCCTGCTTTTCAATCAAATATTGTCTTAATGATCATAAAATTCGTTGCAGTCAGTAAAGACTCGTGTTATAAAAAAGAACTTGAATCCAGTATGGAACGAAAAGCTGATGCTGTCAATTCCTGACTGTGTGCCTCCTTTAAAATTGGTGAGTTGTTTTCTGTGTTGAATAAATCATTTTTATCAAATAAATACTTAAACAAATTAATATTGATTGATACTGGTTTAAATTTGCAGCTTGTGTATGACAAAGACACCTTTACCCCGGATGATTTCATGGGTCAAGCTGAAATAGACATTCAGCCTCTGGTCTGTGCCGCCAGGGACGTGGAGCAATCATCACAGAACGAGACAACCCAACTGGGGAAGTGGGAAGCGAGCAAAGAAAACACCCTTCTAAACGACAGCATAATCTCCCTTATAGACGGAGCAGTAAAACAGCAAATGTCAATCAAACTGCAGAATGTAGAAAGAGGAATCTTAGAGCTGGAGCTTGAATGTGTCCCACTCTCACAATAGTAGCCAATACCAGTAGGTGGTATCTATATTTTGGTTTTCTGGAGGATACGCCAGGTTTAGACAAAAGAAAACAAAAAAATATATTTATGGTATGAGAAAAAGGGTCAGACTACGACCCATTACACAGGGTAGTTTAGTTAGCTGTGATCTTACCAGAAAAGAAATGTAAATTCCTCTTTTTGTTTGGTCTCTTTTATGAACAAAGTATACAACATTATTGGTTAGAACTTACAAACCTTGATGCTATAGTAATCACGAAGTGTACATTCCCTTTAAAAAATTGTGACACTGTTATCTTCTATTGTTTGTTTTCAAATTTACTTCATACAGATGAACTTCATTCCCAGACATTGACTAGTCTCAAAGATTTTAATCAACTAGAATTACCATGCTCGATTTGTCGTTACGACACGAAAACTGTGGTTTAGCCGGCCTCAAGTTTGTCAAGATACCATAATGTTATTACCATTACAATAGAAAAGGAATAACATGACTTTTGGTTTGGATGTGTCTTCAAGAAACTACATATAAATTTTACGGTTTTTTCACCATATACCCACGACTAATTTTTTTTTTTTTGCACCGTATACCATCGTAAGTTTCCAAATTCACCATATACCCCTCACGTTTCAAAAAATACATCAACATGCCCTTATGACTAACGATGTTAGACTTCCGTTAGTCATTATGCCCTAATCCCCCCTAACCCTAATTAACAAACCCTAAACCTAAGCTAAACCCTAACCCCCTAATTAACAAACCCCCTAATCTAATAACCCTAACCCTAACCATCCTAACCACCACCCCTCCCCCCCCCCTTACCCCTAGCCACCCACCTGCCCACCACCCAGCCCACTCCCCTCCCCTCCCACGGCCGGTCGCGCCGCCCCCTCTCCCTCCCCTTCCCCGCTTTGTCGCGCCCCCCCCCCCCCTTTGTCGCGCCGCCCCCTCCCCTCCCCTTCCCCTGCGGTCGTGCGGCACCCGTCCCCTCCCCTTCCCCGCAGTCGTAGCGCGACCCCTCCTCCTCTTCCCCTGACCAGCCGCCAACCCCCTTCCCTCCCCCTTCCCCGCAACAAGCCGCGCATAGCGCGAGAATTGGTTCCGGCCTTTGAGAATTCTAAGCGTTTGCGAATTTTTTTTTCCATTTCGGGGGGGGAGGGGTTCGGCGGTTGTGGGGAAAGGGAGGGGGAGGGGTTCGGCGGTTGTAGGGAAAGGGAGGGGGAGGGGTCATGCGCGGCGGTTTGCGGGAAAGGGAGGGAGGGGGGTTGCCGGCGGTTGCGAGGGAAGGGGAGGAGAGAGGGGGTTGCCGGCGATTACGGGGGGAAGGGGAGGGGAGGGGTTGGGCGACCGTAGGGAAGGGGGAGGGGGAGGGGGTTGGGCGACTGCAGGGGAGGGGGAGGGGGGGGGAGGGGGGGAGGGGAGGGGGGAGTGGGGGCTGCGGGGAGGGGGGGGGGGGGGGGGAAGGGGGAGGGATGGTGGGTGGGTGGGTGGTGGGGGGGAGGGGTGGGGTGGGGGGAGGGTGGTCGGGGAAATGGGTGTGGGTGGGGTGGGGGTAGGAGTGGTGGGTGGGTGGCTAGGGTTAGGGTTAGGGTATTAGATTAGAGTTAGGGTAAGAGTTAGATTTAGTTTAGTTTAGGTTAGTTAATTAGGGTTAGAGGGGGGATTAGGCTCAATGACTAACGGTGTTAGACTTCCGTTAGTCATAAGGGCATGTTGATGGTTTTTTAAAACGTGTGGGGTATATGGTGAATTTCGAAACTTGCGAGGGTATACGGTGCAAAAAAAAATAGTCAGGGGTATATGGTGAAAAAACCGTAAATTTTATTATCTATGCCTTCTTAAGACCACTTTTTTTTAACATGATTCTTTAATGACCGAATGACAATGCTAGAAGGTACACTGACCAGTGACCACTGTTGGTGGAGCCTCATGGTGGACTTGGCTCTGGGGGTGAACAATAAGAGACAATGTGGGGAAAAGAAGGAATCAATAGAAAAGAAGAATAGTCACGATCTCAGAATGTGGGCTTTTTTGGTTGGAATTTGGCAATCCAGCTACTACTTCCATAAGAAGGTGGTCCTAAAACTTATAAAGTATTTCTAGAAAAGAAAAAGAAAGAAACTTTTAGCCAATAATTCAAGGTAATTTTTTGTCTGTCATTAATTACTTGAACTCCAAAAATCCTCAGTAGCAAATAGCAATTGAGTTGAAAGTTGAGATTGAGTCATATTCTTGAAAGTTGATAGAGCATCGATCCAACCATTTTCTCATGTGTAACATCTTACATTCTAGTGAGAATTTCGTCCAAAATTATAGCAAAATTAATTTCACTATCAATAGAAGTAATACTCCCTCCGTTTTTTTAGATGTAACATGGGACTTTTCACCTTTGCCGAGGCACAACTTTGATTGATAATATCTCTAATTGTATAAAGGTAAAAATTATAATTATATATATATATATATATATATGGAAAGTGTATACCGTGATGAATCAAATAAGATCTCACATGACTATATTTTTTCTTATGTATAAATAACAATTAATGGTCAAAATGTATTGGATGAATAGTACCCAAAGTCAACATGAGAATTTTGCAAACGATAAAAGGTAAAGGGCCAAAAGGGTGTACTTTCGCCAAAATAGGAATTTCCGAGTTTGGGTCCTAAAACAAAGTAAACTCAAATCTTTAAGCCAATCCATTGGTATGGTAAAAGGGCGAGAGCTAGAAGAATGGCAGAGATTCTTAGAAAGGGAATGAAGTAATCCCTAGGAAAAGCAGAGTATCCCAAGATCACACGACATTACACCATAGTTGATTCTTCAAAATCACACGACTTTACACCATAGTTGATTCTTCAAAATGAATGCAACATCAAAGTATGTGTTGATTCTTTGCTGCATTGCTACACAAACCCCAATATAGCAACATGACTCCTCCCTAGAGAAAGCCCCGTTGCAACAAGTTCCCGCAGCTCACAACACAAGTCGACCCAAGTAGTTGTCAAGGGACGAGGTTCAGAAAAGCGTGAAAGAGTTGTCTGAATTTTCCAAGAAACAAAGAACAATAACCTATGCATATGCATATGCACTTCACAAAGATAGACATAGAATACAACAAAACTCACACGTCATCATTCTCCAATCTTCACTCCAAACGTATTGAATTATTCAACGTGATTGACGATTCTAACTAGTGCTTTAAGCTAGAAATTCGTTGGATTCCCGATTCCGTCACACAAACGGATTGGGTCCAATAGAGAGCATACCTTTATTTCCTTATCATCAAAATACTGTTCTTAAAGGTTAATATTGGTATTAAAAACACACCGGCCCATCCAATTACCTTATCCACAGTGCTCCCGAGAACACATCTAATTAGGTAAAATGTTAATATGCAATATGTATTTGTCACGTATATTTGTCACATTTTACATATTGCTCATTCGATCAAGATACGTGACAAATATGCAAATAAATGTGATTGGAAGCACAAGTTCCAAGTGCTCCCGAGAACACTAGAAAATTTGCATGGACCAAGTTATGCATTAACAAGTATGCAAGTCAAATTGAATGTATATTTAAAAACTCAGCTGCTAAACAGATAATTCTAATGAAGAAACAATGGAAGATAAGGATGGACCATGATACCACAACAAATAATGGGTGTGTTTAGCAATTAGTTAATTAGATTTACTTGGCTGGTTTGACCCGCAATATTTATTGGTACATATGTTGCTTGTATGACCAATGGTGTTGAGTGTTTAATGCAAAGTGAGCAAAAGCCACAAACTGATTAAAAAAACCAAATATTTACATATAGTTAATAATCTGGTTTTTGTGCTACCGAAAAAAGCCATTTATTAGCTAGAAGCTTAACCATATGGAAAGGCCAGAGCCCACAAGCCAATGAAAGAGCCATGAAAACCCATTTACCAAACACCCCATATAACAATGTGCTATGGACATGGTTGCCAGCAAGAGTTCAATGTGTAAGCAATCATATTACCCTGTGAGTTGTTAAGCAGAACAATTTCTGGCATGCTTCACTCATAAACATTCAAGCAATAAATACACCCACCAGCATCACCACAAAAAGGTTATCAACACAGGTGCCAGAAAACAGAGTGGGGCAATTTTGAACAAACACATCACACTGTTTACACATCTGTTTACAGAAAGAGGAGTGAGGGGAAACAGCAAACAGACCACACTGCTTACACAATTGAAAGACAGAGACGTGAAACCTTAACAATACATGATAGGACACTTTCCGCTCAAACGTAGACATGGACACTTCAATAGCCAAATTAATGTGTATGGACTTGTACACATATTATCAAAATCCATATAGAAGATCAACATAGCCCAAAATGCTTCAACAAATAAACAAAAAAACCAACAGGAAATCAGTATGTATATATGTTCATACAACTAACAATCAGCAAGTTCATGCAAAAAACCCAAAGATTTTTGCTAATTCAAGACCTAAGCAACAAAAAACATGTAAGTCACATGAAAGAGTACTTTGAAAGCTGAAGCAAGAACAGTTGAACCATTCATGCCAACGGATCAAAACATAGTCACCCTTCTCAATTCTCATTACAAAAGCTTCTGTTTAATTAGATATTCAAACACAAGTAGCATGTTAATTTCGCTTCTCCCATAAGTTTCAACAGAGTTACTTATTAAAGAACTAAGCAACCAAAAACCAAGTCATAGGAAGTAAAACTTCAGAAGTCAATACACGCACAATTGAATGAAAAGCTCGAAACAAAAAATTCCATTCATTCCAAATTTCCATTGGGCAAAAACCATGGTATATACACGAACAATTGATAGAAAAGCTTGAAAAAAAAATCTCCATTCATTTCAATGGACACAAACCACAGTAAATACACAAACAATTGAATCGAAAGCTCAAAAAAAAAAAAAAAAAAACAGAATACTCCATTCATTCCAATGGGCAAAACCATAGTCACCCTTCTGATTACAAAAGCTTCAGTTTGCACAAAAGCAAAAAAGGAGAAAAAAGAATGTCATTAATATATACAAAAATAGAAATTATACATTGCAAGTCAAGAGAGATATGCCCATCTCCCTCGCTACAATGGAGCACACCAGCATTAACATGCTTATCTCCTCTTTTCATATTTTCGGATTTTATTTTTGATTATAAAGTAGTATTTCCTTTGTTCAACAAGGAGTCACACTAGTTAAGTACTATCAATGACATACATAGTTGTTCATTATAATTCTATGAACAATGTACAACCAAATCTCCACGATAAGGCTGAAACCGTAAAAAGGGGGTTATTCAAGCCAGACCATAAGCTAAATAAAACTCACAACTAGCTAATTGAATTTTCAGTTTTTTTGTGTTTAAAACCAATACCTGGATCACATAAGTGATCATAATAGTTCATAGACAACACTCTGGGCATCGAATCAACCCGTTTTCGTTACACTCTAAGCATCTCTTGATAACTTGTTCATCTTCGTCGAAAAGCTTTCTACTTCCACTACAATTGGAGCAAGGCAAGAACCTGACATCACCACAAGCATCACACACGAACCGTCTTTCTCTCATTGGCAATGCCTGAAGAATCTTTCGAAGTTCACCGGTCTCATTCAACTGCCTGACCAAATCAACCCCTCCCAAATACCTCCCTTTAATAAACACCTGTGGCAAACTCACATGTTTCTCCCCCAACAACCCCAGCAACTCCTTCTTGTATGCAGCATCCATCGAAACGTCCCGTTCATCGACAAACACCTTATACGCCCGTAAAATCATCCGGACAGCATCACAATCCTCCCGAGTTCGCCTTATCCCCCCTCAAGCTAGTGAAATACAACACAACTCGGTCCTCAGTCCCCGGAAATCGAATACTCGAAGCGTCTAGAATTGACCAAGAATCCTTATACTCTGTAGTAAACGATTTAACAGGTCTCAATTTAGCTAAATGATTACCAGCAGACTCAACTGAATGATTATCAACGGGTTTCGGCAATTCGAATAGAGTTCGAAGCTTCCAAACCTTTCCTTTGAAAGAATTACCAGCAGACTCAACGGTATTATACCATTTCTTCACCGAATTCGCGTTTTTGTCGACGATCGTCGAAGCTGCTGACGAAACGTAAGCTTTCTTCGAGAACGAATTTCCAGATGAGTGGATTGTTGTCAATGACCGATTGAAGAGCGACCCCTTTGTTGTCGAAGAAATCGAGGGTTTGCTAGTCGACAACTCACGATTCTCTTCAATACCCGCCATAATTCAAACTCCAATTTTTCGATTTTTTTAGGGTTTTTCTTCAATACAGTCGTGGAATTGATAAAATCGGGACCAGTTTAACAATCAGAAGGTATCTGATCGTGAAATTAGGGTTTTGATGATGAAAATGAAAATCTAGGGCTTGAATAGATAATTCAAGAAAGTGGGGGACATGAAATTGAAAAAGGGGAAAGAAATATGAAGGTGGATAAATGAGGAAGATGATAAGATAGATGATACTGGTGGTTTGGAGTTAATCTTGAGCTGAGAAATGTCTGGAAGAAATGGGAGTGGGTTTGTTTAGGAGAGAGAAAATGGAAAGAAAAGGGAAGATTTTAGATAGCTGCCTTTGAAGGAAAGGAACAAGAAACAGAAAAAGAAGACAATTTGAAACAAAGAACAGGAGGAGAGAGAAGTAGTTTTTTTTTTTTTTCATTTTTGGATTTTTAAATTTTTATTGTCACTATTTCAAACAAATTACAACTTTCATCATAATGTACCTGCTAAATTCATAACATTTCTCTTTTAATCTTTTATACTACTCCCTCCGTTTATTTTTGTAAATTATTAGTATCTATAATTAATTATTAAGATGAATTAAATATGATCCTATATATTATATTTCATGTTATATATATTGGAAATAATTTAGAAAATTTCTTCACTTCTAAATAATGTCAATATTCTAAATGGGAAAAACAAAAAGATACAAATGGAATACTATAGGGTTTATAATATTTTATTACTCCTATTAATTATTTTATACTCATTTATAGTAACTTTCATCTCTCACTTATATACTCTTTTACATGGTTTTAGCCTTTAGGATCACATCACCACATGTCTTACACAACTTTTTCAATTGTCTCAATGGGTGTCCATATTATAATTATATATTGAATATATCTAGTGATTATTAGAGAATCGAGAAAGTAATTATGAATTATCAATCATCATGAAATTAATTCCTTTACTTTTCTAAATATTGATTAATTTAACCATATATGTCAATTAATATATACTCTCTTCATTCGATAATATTATTCTCATTTATTGTTCCTCCACAAACCAAAGGATGTTATAAAGTATTGGTAGTGGGGTTGGAGGATTATTTTTTAGGGAGGAGAAAAAATGTCGTATGCAAATATTAAATAATTAACTTAGAAGAGAGTGTCAAATAATATAATGAACAAATTGTGGGTCATATGCAAATATTAAATTATTATAAACTTATCAAGTATGAAATAAATCTAAATTGAGAAGAATTTTATGGAACATCCTTAAATGGAAAATGAGAAGAATTTTATGGAACGAAGAGAGTAAATTTTTTTTTTTTTACAGTATGAAGAGAGTAAATTAAATATTATTATTATTATGTGAAATGTTATTAGATTCGGCCGAAGGTATGTTTTCAAGATATTATATTTTGTAACTATTATTCATACAAACATGATATTATTACCGATCAGAATCATGCATTTACAAATAAGTCAAACTGCTAAGTATTTTTTTTTAAAAAAAAAAAAAAACAGATGAGTATTAAATTATGGGATTAAAGAAGTACTCGCTGGAAAACGACATAAAATCATGAACACGAGATATACAGAAAGAGGTGTTGTGTCAACAACGACGCGGTTTAAAGAAATGAATATTTTTTTCCATTTTCATATAGTGAGCTGAGCAAAAAAGACTTTTTAATCATTGCCAAATAAAAAAGGATTAAACAAAAAAGAATGTTAATGAATGTGTTTGCGGTAATCATGATTAGATAGGAAGATACTACTAGTATTACTCACTGATTGTGTGGCACGACCGCACGAGTATGTGATGGACGTTTGCTTTGTTTTAGGTGGGGAACTAGTTTTTTTTGCCCGGGCGATGCCTCGGGTCAGTTACAATAAACTAATATGTTATTATTTTTAAATTTTATAATTTATTTTGCTACTTTTCGTATTTTTTGTCCATTAAGAAATTGAAAAATTCACGTCACAACGTGATAAGTAAAGAAAAATTGAAAGGTTTGAGTTTGAAAACAATACCTTAAAAGGAATTGTGGTAAGAGAATATGACATCAATATTCTCTTGTAAGTTACGTAATAAGAGTGTAAGATATGTATATACTTGTTCAAGTCTTTTTAGTTAAGTATACTTATTACAAGACTTTATCATATTTTATTTGAAACATTAGACAACAAATTCAAAGTGTATTGATGGTTAAGCTCTAACTTTTCATTCCAAAGGTCATGTGTTCGATACCATGCACTTACACATTTCTTTTTTTAAAGTGAGGAGTACACATAGACATAAAGCATTTGCATTAGAAAGTTGAGGAGAGTGCCACGTGGCACATAGGCTTTCTTTCGCACGCCTTTTAATATATTTGTATAGATATATAGGACAACGGTTCATCTAATATCATGTTTCATGTTATGTAAGGCTATGTTTATTTCACCTAAAATTTTTTGATCTGAATTTATCTGATCTGATCTGATTTTATCTTATCTTATCTTATATTTTAAAAAACATATTATTACTTTGTATTTCATTACTAGTATTACTATTACTATCATTTTATTACTATGCACAACTTTCAATAATAATAATAATAATAATAATAATATAATAATAATAATAATAATTTTATAATAATAATAATATAAATAATACTATAATAATAATAACAATAATGATAATAATAATAATAATAATAACATAATAATAATAATAATAATAATTATTATTAATATTATTATTATTATTATTATTATTATTATTATTATTATTATTATAGCATAATTAGTTTTTTTTTTTTTTTGAAAAAGAGCCCATTAGTATATGAACATACAATTAAAAATAAAAGACTAAGGACTCTTGGGTCCAATGGTATGGCTTCTTACCTTCCACATGGGAGACCAAGGTTCAAATCTTGGTAGAAGCATATATTTCAACATTGTTGTGGGTGGGGGAGGGGGGTTGGGGCTTGTTGGATCTTTAGGTGAGTGACCCTATGCGAGGGCAGCCCAGAGAAAATTCATCTTACCACGGGATTCCCGAAAGGGAACCCAAAAAAATTACAAATAAAAGAACACTCATGTTCAAGGTCCGTTAATAAGAAGAATTTAGGTAGTAATGAAAAAGAACATATAATGATATTAAAAAAAGAACATATAAAAATAAAAGATAGATGTTATATTTATATTAATGACATGTTTGGATTTAACTAACAACATGTTCTTTGTTATATCAATAAATTGTTCTTTTTTATTATAAATAAACCTATAAATATATATAATCATATGATCTTGAACAAAATGGTTAAATATTCTTCTTATATCGTTGTCTTGTTCTATATAAACTTTGTTTTTAAAGATAAGTTGAAATCCTTTGTAGGGAGAATTTTGAACGTGATGACAACACCATTAGGTTATCCCATGCTACTCATGTTTTATATAAACTAGTAATATATAATTTATATTATTCTACCAAAATTGTTTTAAAAAATAAAAATCATATACTATGGTCATGTTCGTTACATGTACAACATTAAAAATAACATCACATATTCACATATCAATATTATTAATTAGAATAAATATAAAAAAGAACACTTACAAATGCCAAAAGAACATTCTTCTTCTTGAACACAAATAGCTTCAAATAGTGATATCAATGACATTTATAATAATAGCAACGACATTAATAATAATTACCAATATTAATAATTAACAAGTACAACAACGACAATAATAATAATCTTTTTGAACAAATGTACTAATAAATAGTAATATTAATAGTAATAGTAATTTTATAAAGTAATATTATAATTAATAATAATAATAAGAAGAAGAAGAAGAAGAAGAAGAATAATAACAACAATAATAATGATTATTACAATAACAATAATAGCATTAGTAATACTAATAATCATAATAATCATGATGATAATAATAATAATAATAATAATAATAATAATAAGTTTTTAAATATAAGCATAATCTGAACTTATCTGATCTTATCTGAACTTATCTGATCTGATCTGAACTTATTTTTTCTGATATGATATGATCTGATCTGATCTGGTCTGATCTGATCTGATCTGATCTGAAATAAGCAAAAATAAGGTGAACTAAACATAGCCTAAATTTTGTTGCCGTTGGTAAACTTTTGAATTTTGTGACAAGAGCCAACAAGTCGGAAAATTCTAAAGTGTTAATTAAGTAATTACAAAAAAATATTTCTTATTTTAACAAAAGAAATGTAAAAGAATAAGGACGGGTAAGTTGGCAAAATATGTGGTTCTAAACCTAATTGACTTTGGTTGACTTCAGTGATCATAGTTTTGTTATGACTACTAAAGAATCATCCCAATAAGTGCAACACCATTTATATTTAATGATCAAGTATTTAAGTTACTTACATGCTACTCAATGAGAACAACATCCAATAAAGGTTTTGGGATTAGCGAAAAATAAATTTTGGTTTTCAAATAATATTTGGTGTTCTGAAAATAGAAAGAACGGATAATTTACTGAAACTGATAGTTTAATACAAAATGAATGTTGTTTACAGTTACATCATCACAATGTGTATAGAGAAGAAAATTTGAATGTATGAATAACTTTACGAGTTTGTTCTCTTCAACTAATATTTTTAAAATTTATCACATTTTTTCAGAATTCTTCTTAATTTTTTTGAACTTTTCATAATTTTTATTAACTTTTCAAAACTATTCTCTACTTTTTGTTAACCTTTACTTAATTTTTCTTATACGACTGACAATTTCTTAAAATATACTTTGAATTAAAATTCTGACAAAATAGATCGAAGGGAAAAAGCGAGTATCTCCTAACAGATTCATATATAACAATATAACATGCTTAAATTTCACTTGCAAAAATAGATATATCTTAGTTTATAGTAGTATTACTATAATAACTATAGAATACTGTTGAGATCAAAAATCAATCTGTCTCTCATTAATCAAACAATCCATATTTATACAGCAAAGAGTCCTAGTCCATGAAGAACTCAGAAACCAAAATAAAGAGATAAGATAATAAGCTATCTAAGCTATCTCCTATCTGGGCTAGGATAATATTATACAGCTATATCTCAACACCCCCCCTCAAGTGGGAGCGTGCAAATCTCGAACGCCCAACTTGCGTAATAAGAAATCAAACTGAGACTTTCCCAGTGTTTTGGTAAAAATATCCGCCAGTTGCTGTCATGTAGGAACATATAAAGGTTGAATCAAACCTTCTGTAATAGCATCACGAACAAAATGACAATCAACCTCAATATGTTTCGTCCGCTCATGAAAGACGGGGTTCTTAGCAATATATAATGCAGACTGACTATCACAATGCAAACGCATTCCCTCTTCATGCTGGATCCCCAACTCACCAAGAAGTTGCTTAAGCCATTTCAATTCACAGGTAATAGCTGCCATCAAACGATATTCAGCTTCCGTGGACGAACGAGAAACAGTAGCTTGTTTCTTAGTTCGCCACGACACAGGAGAATACCCAAGTAAAACAAACCATCCAGTCAAAGATCGGCGGGTCAACGGGCAACTAGCCCAATCCGAATCACACCACCCTTCAAGACGTAAATCACTATCGGAGCGAAGGAGAATGCCTTGGCTAGGATTTTTCTTCAAATATCGAACCACCCGGAGAGCCGCTTCCCAGTGAGCTATCCGAAGCTGGTGCATAAACTGAGATAAAATATGTATAGAGTAGGCTAAGTCGGGAAGCGTGACTGCTAAGTATATCAAGCGCCCGATGAGCCGCCTGTATTTCTCCACATCTGCAAATAACTTACTTGCCGAGAGAGCAAGTTTGTGATTTTGTTCCATAGGGAACTCAGCCGGCTTTGCACTAAGTAAGCCAGTTTCAGAAATAATGTCCAATGCATATTTTCTTTGACACATGAAAATTCCCTGTGGACTTCTGGCAACTTCAAGACCTAAAAAATATTTCAAAACTCCCAAATCCTTCATTTTAAAACACTATCCCAGATAGGATTTAAATGCATTCAAAGCAATACTATCATTACCTGCTATAATCATATCATCCACATAGACAAGCACATTCACTTATATTTGTCCTCTAGTCAATGTAAACAAAGAATAGTCAGAATAAGACTGCTGAAATCCATATTTCTTCAATGCAGTGGCTAATTTCGCAAACCAACACCTGGGTGCCTGTTTCAAACCATAAAGAGACTTTTTCATCCTGCAAACCAAGTTAGAATGAGACCCTCCAAATCCAGGAGGAATCTTCATATATACTTCCTCATCAAGATCACCATGTAGGAAGGCATTATGAACATCCATCTGATATACCTCCCATTTTTTTTATGGCTGCAATAGCTAAGAAAGTGCGCACAGTCACCATTTTAGCTACTGGTGCAAAGGTCTCATTGTAATCCAGGCCTTCCACCTGGTGATGCCCAAAAATAACCAGGCGAGCTTTTAATCTCTGAAGTTGTCCATTTTCATCATATTTTTCAGTATAAACCCATTTACTGCCAAGAGCTTTCTTGCCTGGAGGGAGCTTCTGAAGCACCCATGTGCCTTGGTCTTCCAAGGCTTTAATCTCTTCGCCCATGGCTTTCCGCCATCCCACATGTCGCATGGCTTCCTTAAAATTCTTAGGAGGTCGTCCTGCATTAAGAGCTGCGATATACCTGCGATGCTTGTCAGAAAATCTGTCACAATTAACAAAATGTGCTATAGGATACGGCGTACCTGAGGAAGTCAATGGACAGAGTGGACTCTGAGGTGGACTTTTCTTTTTCACAATAGTGTGGGTCACAAAGTCTTTGTAACGAGAATTCGGAAGCTTAGTGTGCATCCCTCGGCCCAAAGTTTCCAAATTGTCCCCATTTTCATTCACCATTCCCTGATTCATGCCATCCACATGCGGCCCATGGTGCTCAGGCCCACGCACATCTCCATCTGGTATTACTCCTATATTATCGTCTGGCCCATCATCATCTCTCAGCCCAAGCTCTTCCCTAACTTCAGCGCTGGGCAACCCAATCTCCACATCCTGAGACTCAGCGTGTTCCAGACTCATCCCCCTCTTTTTTTCCTCTAGTAGCTAGGCGGCCCAATACCTCCATCTGAATGCCCAACACGGTCCACCACATAAGATGACCCAAACACCCCCCCTAGGTGCCCAGGCCCACGCGTGCTATCCATAGCCACGCCCTCATCTCCATCCACAATATCTAAAACGGGGGTGGGAAAATTGTCTTGTGGTGTTGAAAATGGAAAAACGTGCTCAAAAAATCGAACATTCCGGGAAACAAATATCTCTTGTGTCTCCAAATCATATAAACGCCAACCTTTTTGAGTAAACGGGTAACCAAGAAAAATACATTTCCGACTACGGCTAGCGAACTTATCCCCACCATGTTTTTGATTGTGTGCATAACATAAGCATCCAAAGACATGTAATGAGTCAAAAGGCGGAGGTTTACCAAATAAAACTTCATATGGGATTTTATAGGCCAGGACGGAAGAAGGAGTACGGTTAATCAGAAAGCAAGCGGTCATAACACAATCCCCCCAAAATTTCAAAGGCAAAGAGGCTTGAAAACGCAATGCACGAGCCACATTCAATATATGGCGATGTTTGCGCTCAACGCGCCCATTTTGTTGGGGTGTCCCAACACATGAGGTTTCAAAAATAATGCCACGTGCCATGAAATAATCATTCAAAGGTTTAAATTTCGTTCCATTATCACTACGCACCTTTTTAATCCGTGCATTAAATTGACGATCAGCTAAAGCCACAAAATTATGAAACATCGTTTCCACTTCCATTTTATTCAGTAATAAATAAACCCATACACAACGAGAAAAATCGTCAACAATTGTTAAAAAATAAGAGGCACCACAGGACGACTTGGTGCGATATGGTCCCCATAAATCACAATGAACAAGTTCAAAAATGCCATTAGCTCTACTATTACTACTAGGAAAACTATCTCGTGGTTGATGAGCCCGGAAACACACTTCACAACCATCGTTATTCATGCAACTAGACCTACACTTAAAAGGAAGTTTCGCGAGGACCGTTTCCGATGGATGCCCTGTTGATGCCATAACTCCATTGATTTCTCACCATCAATAGCCATCACCTTCGCTTGAGGAACCCCGCGGAAATAGAAAAGTCCATCTCGTCGTTCAC
The DNA here is from genome assembly GCA_947646795.1 of Beta lomatogona. Taxonomy (NCBI): domain Eukaryota; kingdom Viridiplantae; phylum Streptophyta; class Magnoliopsida; order Caryophyllales; family Amaranthaceae; genus Beta; species Beta lomatogona. Next base: position 86,702 of record CANSNZ010000290.1, on the reverse strand, counting down.
CCAGCCCAATCAACGTCCTGAAAAACACATAATGTATTAGTAATTTGAAGACTACACTGCATAGAGTCTAATAATTGTGCAACAGAAATCAGGTCACACTCCAACTTAGGAACAAAAAGAACATGTTCTAATGTAAAAGTGGGTGACAAAACCACAGAGCCCTCATGAGTAGCGTCGGCATCCTTGCCATCCGGTAGACCCACCGGACATGCTGTAAGCCGCTTAGGATTGATTAAACAGTCAAAATTTCCAGTTACATGATGTGTCGCTCCGGTATCGATAATCCATGAAAATTTACCTTGAAGACGATCAGTGGATTTAGGAACATTAAGAAGGTCCAATAAACTCTACCATTGGGCCGGAGTGAGCCCATTTAAGCCGTCAGCCTCAGGAGTAGGTGCATGACTGGAAGATGCATCACCATTATTGCGCTGTCCCATGACAGCCCTGTTGGCCCTTACCTCCTTCGCGCCTGCTTTGCCGCGCCCAGCAGCCACACTACTACCACGACCAGCCCCAGTACTACTAGTCGTGCTACTCCCCCGCCCACTGCCGCGAGTCCCGCGCGGTCTGTGTCACCACCAGTCGGGGTAACCTTTGATAAGAAAACATGTATCTTCTTCATGCCCGGTTTTGTGGCAATGAGTACAAGTGAGATGAGACTTGTCCACCTTCCCTTGGCCTCGATAATCAGATTGAACACGGAACGCCATCACAGTATCACGATCATCTTTGGAGTGAGAATGCTCGCCCTTTTCCAATCTTTCTTCCTGAACAACTCGTTGATAGACCTTAGCAATATTCGACAAAGGATCTTGTGAGAGAAGATTCGAACGCACAGTGCTATACTCAGAGTCCAACCCAATGAGAAAGTGATGAACCATGTCTTCTTCACGTATTTGGGCTAGTTGGGCACTCAAGTCACATTTACAAGTGTAACACCCCATAATTTCAAAAGCAAAAAAGAAAAAAAAAAGAATTAATATATTTAATAGGACGATGGCGGAAACATCATCTTCTGGGAATGTCACTACTACAAGAAGAGTGTTTAAATAACTAAGTGATAAAAACAAACTTAAATAAGTATTAGTATAAATAAAATTCATTACTTAGATTAAAAACGAAAAGAGATAACTATCTCAAACTAAAAAGAAGTCTAGAACTAAAACACCTAATAGATTATTTCTCGCATCTCAACCCGAGCCCAAAATCAAAGAAAATCTCCATCAACAAAACCTGCAAAATATACAACAAATATCCACAATTAGTGGGGAGTAACTAACAACTCTCCCAGCCCAATATAGGATTCAAATAGCAATTTTAAGTAAAGTTAAAATAAATGTTACTACACATCAACATGCTTCTAATAACAATAAGTAAATCAACAATAATGAACTTAAGATAATCATACAAGATCCATAGCATAAGCCTCCAAAAATACAACAACAACAACTAAGCCTTATTCCCAAATGGATTTGGGGTCGGCTAACATGAATTTTCAACTGAAACCGTTACCAGAGGAGATGGCATCGACGAGGGTGATAAAAAGTTTTTTTTTTTTTAAAGGGTTTAAGTTTTAAGAATTTTTAAAGAAGTTTTTTTTTTTTTTTTGAAAACTAGGTTTACACCCACAAGTTTTAAAAGAGGTTTTCAACAAAAGGTTTTAATACCAACACAATTGAAAAACAAAATAAATGTAGTAATCACACCCCTTCCTCCACATGGATACTTCCCCTCCACCCACTTCTATCCAACGTCATGCTCTCCTCAATCCCAAGTAACCTCATATCACTTTCAATTACCTTCATCCAAGTCATCTTAGGTCTTCCCCTACCCCTTACAATTTGGTTACTCCTCCACTCTTCAATTCTTCTCACCGGTGCATCACCTGATCTCCTTTTCACATGACCAAACCATCTTAACCGATTCTCCCTCATCTTTTCTTCAATGGATGCAACTCCAACTTTTTCCCGGATCACTTCATTTCTTAATCGGTCCTTCCTTGTGTGGCCGCACATCCACCGCAACATACGCATCTCCGCCACGTTCATCTTATGAATGTGGCATTGTTTCACCGCCCAACATTCGGTGCCATATAACAAAGCAGGCCTAATTGCCGTACGGTAGAACTTTCCCTTCAAGCTTTGGGGAATGCCGGAATCACAAAGGAATCCGGTGGCGCTTTTCCACTTTAACCAACCCGCGTTAATTATATGAGCCACGTCTCCATCCAATTCTCCATCCTTTTGGAGAATGGATCCTAGGTAGCGGTAGACGTTTGATCCTTGAACCACTTTGCTATCCAAAGTGACCGCCCTCGCCTCGCTGCTTGTAACCCCACTGAACTTGCACTCCATATACTCCGTCTTACTTCTGCTCAATCTAAAACCCCGGGCTTCTAATGTATGCCTCCACAATTCCAACTTTCTCTCAATACCTTCCTTTGTCTCATCAATCAACACAAAATCATCCGCAAACATCATGCACCATGGTATATCATCTTGAATTGACCTCGTTATTCGTCCATGACTAGAGGAAAGAGAAAGGGACTAAGTGCAGAACCTTGATGCACTCTGATCGTAATAGGAAACTCTTCTGTCCTCCCCACCGTAGTCCGCACACTCGTAGTTGCCCCCTCATACATATCCTTGATGATATCTATATATTTTTGTGGAACACCTTTCCTTGCCAACGCCCACCAAAGTATTTCTCTCGGTACTCTATCATATGCCTTCTCCAAATCAATGAAAACCATATGTAGATCCTTCTTCCTATCACGGTAATGTTCCATTGTTTGTCTTAAGAGGTGGATGGCCTCTATAGTCGATCTTCCAGGCATAAATCCAAATTGGTTCTCCGATATCTTCACATGTTTCCTAAGTCTTTGCTCAATCACCCTTTCCCAGAGTTTCATCGTATGACTCATTAGTTTGATTCCTCGGTAGTTGGTACAATCTTGTACATCGCCTTTGTTCTTATACAAAGGAATCAGAGTACTCTTCCTCCATTCTAATGTCATTTTGTTGTGTCTCCAAATCATGTTGAAGAATGTTGTCGGCCCATTCGATTCCTCTCCCCCCTAAACACCTCCAAACTTCGATAGGTATGCCATCTGGCCCCGTAGCTTTCTTCAATCCCATCTTTTTTAATGCTGCAACTACTTCTCCCTTTTGAATCCTCCTCATAAACTCTCGATTTAACATACTTGGCGGAATGTGTACATCCCCAATGTCTTGTGCTTTATCACCGTTGAACAAGATATCAAAGTACGACCTCCATCTATCCTTTATCTCCTCATCCTTCACAAGCACTCTTTGGTCCACACCCTTGACACATTTTACCTTCCTTATGTCTCTTGTCTTCTTGTCCCTCATACGCGCAATTCTATAAATGTCTTTTTCACCTTACGTCGTATCCAATCTTGCATACGACTCTTTGTTTACCCGTGCTTTAGCTTCCCGTCTCGCCTTCTTGGCTTTTTTTTCTAGCCTCTCTGTACTTCTCATAGTTCACATCGCTGCTATCTTTTCCCAAAAGTATATAACTTTCTCGTTTGTTTTTTATCGCTTGTCTCACCTCCTCGTTCCACCAAGATGTGTCCTTACTTGATGGTACAGTTCCTTTAGATTCTCCAAGGGCCTCTTTCGCCACTTCCTTTATACCAAGTTCTATCTTTGTCCATGTCGAATCTACATCCATTTCCGTGTTACAAGACCAAAAATCTTTACTAGCCATCTTAGTTAAGAAGTTCTCTTTGTGCTCCCCTTGGAGCTTCCACCACTTGATTCGCGGCTGCACATTGGGTTTTCGCTTTCTTAAAGACTCCCTACCCCGGAAATCAAGCACGACTAGTCTATGTTGGGTGGTCGCGCTCTCACCCGTATCACCTTGCGGTTTGTATAACTCTTCCGCCAATCATTCCTTACTAAAAAGAGGTCAATCGACTCGCGTTACTTCCACTCCTATACGTCACAAGGTGAGATTCTCTTTTCTCAAACCAAGTGTTCATAATACTAAGACCATAGGCTAATGCGAAATCCAAGATACCACTTCCAGCTTCATTTCTCTCCCCATACCCAAAACCTCCATGAATGCTCTCAAAGCCAACTCGACTAGTGCCCACATGTCCGTTAAGATCCCCACCAATGATCAATTTTTCATTAATAGGCACTCGTTGCACAACCTCCTCCAAATCCTCCCAAAATTGTTGTTTAATAAATGCTTCCAATCCTACTTGCGGCGCATATGCGCTTATGATAGTCACTGCCTTACTCCCTAATACTAGCCTAATACTCATAATGCGGTCACTCTTCCTCGAAACTTCCACCACATCATCAATATATTCCTTATCAATAATGATGCCTACTCCATTCCTACACTTATCCTTTCCGGAGTACCAAAGCTTATAACCCCATGGGGCTAGTTCTCTTGCTTTTCCACCAACCCACTTAGTCTCTTGAAGGCACATTATGTGAATCTTTCGCCTCCTCATAACCTCCACCACCTCCGCCGATCTTCCCGTCAAAGAGCCAATGTTCCATGTTCCAAAGCGCAACCTACTACCCCTACCACTACCCTGGACTAGCTTCTTTACCCGCACCCGTCGCTGATGCGGGAACCCTTGCATATTTGACACCACCCCCGGGCGCCGGGATGGCGCGCCGCTTCCGGGCGACGACCTAGCAACCCTTGCATACTTATCACTACACCCGGGTCTATGAAGTGCAGCGCGTCGCTGAGTAGGGGACGCCCCCACATTTTCCATTTGTCGATTCATGTCATGATATGGGACTATGTTTTATGCTGGCCGCCCCAAACCTACCACAACTCTCCTCCTTTATCCGGGCTTGAGACCGGCAGTGAATGTCACACAGACACTCACAGGCGGAGTTATAAGCCTCCAAAAATAATTAAACAAAATAATATAATAGGTTTTGAGAAAGAGCAGAACGCCAGTGGATCGCAACCCACTTCCTAAGGTTTGTCAGATCAAAATCTCCGGACAGCCTATGGGCTTACGTTCCCTACTGCCTGTGTCTAAGAATGGCCAAACTCCCGATGCAAGATAGTAACCAGCTCAGTACTTCCCAACCTCTCGGACGACAACCATTAACCCAGGTAATACCCCTAAATCGCAACCTAGGTGGTTGGCATGTTCTTCGCCGGAGACTACATCTATCCCACCGGATATCTAAATCTCAATAAAACAGTTCTACAAATAAATAAAATAATTTATTCATCCATTAATCCTCAAATATAAATAATAAGGATGCCCTTAAAGCCTTACACCCAAAATCAGCAGAAACTAGGATCACAATCCAAGAGTTTCAATTCAACAATATTTATTCTTCCCAAAGTATTAGTAATAATAATACTAATAAAATCATTTCACTAGACTAAAAAGAATAGACCTTCATTAAAACATAATTATACACCAAAAACACAGTATAATCAAATACTCTAACTACTACACTCTCGTTGTCTGAGTTTGGGTACAAGGTTTATTACAACGTTAGTTATAATACCCCCTGTACATAACTCTTGGCGAAACGGTACTAAAGACAGTATTATTCTCCCTCGAGTACTGTAATATCGACAACTTAGATATTGATTAATGAAAGTACAACATTATAATAATCTCAATTTAATTACAAACAACAATACCATCATAAAATAAATAAGACACTCACAATATAACTATAAGTAAATATATCATTCAACTCAATAATAAAAATAAATAAATAAATAAAACATGCAACAATTCTTCAAAAAGCTCCATATATCAAAATTTCACCTCAAAACAAGTCTTAACATGCTTCAACACAACAAGGTACGCCTTTTGAAATGGTTTTAAACATAAGCAGCAAATTCAAATAGACATAACTTTTAGAATACGCAGTATTTTTATGAAATTCCAAATGCATGTTAAAGCTTATCTCAATAGCTTTCCAACAAGTGGTCATAAGCTCAATTCCGAGGTAAAACGACTGAGATATGACACTTTGAACATACACTGTCCAAACTGAGCGCGGGTCGCGAAATAGCTCGCGGGCCGTGAAAGGCCTTATGTTTCTTTTCCTTGTGCACAGCACTAGGTATGCTATTTCACCCAAATTTTCACCACATATACTCATACATCAAAATGAAACATACCCAAGCCAATATATGATTACACCATAGAAATTAACTAGTTTAACATGAGGATTAACATGTAACATAAATTACATAGCCCCCAAACAGGATAATTCAACATATATTAACTATTCTAACATGATTAATCACAAAATACGTGAATCATAGCCCAAAATAAATAATTTCCAGATCACTAAAACCACAAGAATTCATCCAAAACCACACCCAACCTTAAACAACAATCAACAAACATGCTTAAACATAACCCTACCATCATGCTACTAATTTTTCACCAATTCCTAATACTTTCATGATAATAATACATATAACATCACAAGCATAACATTAGGCATGAAGAATAACATTTTGATACAATCCTAACATGATACTAACATGAATAAAAATAGCAAAGAACAATTCTAATAGCACCCTAACATATTCCTAAGCCTAATAACATGATTTCTAGCCTACTAACATAAATCCTAACAATACCAAAATCACTACTCTAATCCTAACGTGCTAGAAGAGATGCTAGTTACCTGGATTTTAGGGGGAAAATAATACTAGAATGGCAAAGAAAGAAGAGAATAACATTGCTCCCGAAAACTCCAAGAATACCGGATGAGTCGTCTGTTTGATATAGAAACTGCAGATGCGTCCTTCACTTTCTTCAAAAACAAATTATACCAGGAGCAAGATCTTTCCGAGTAGATGAATTTTGACTACTCACACGTCCAATTCCGATAAGAGATGAAGGAGATATGATGCAAACAAGTTAGGTGTGCAAAAATTGACGAAAATCCGAGAAGAGAGAAGAACTCTTTCTCTTCCTCTCTAAGGGTTGGGCGAAAATTGGGGGTTAGAATGCAGCAAAAACCTGATTAATAACCTCATTAAGCAATGGTTTAAAGGGTGATTATAAAGGGGGTTAATGTTGGCAATTGATGGGGGGTTTATGAAGGTTTGACTCCTCATCTCTTGGTGGTTACAAAGAGGGTTAGAGGATGCTAGTACTATGCTTAATACTCCTCTAACTTTCGGACAGCATAAGAAGGAAACGGGGTTGCAAAATTCGTTACGTTGTTCGGTCCAAAATATAATTAAAGCTTAAAATAAAATCACACGCTACCTAATTTTATAGAATAAAAATTACTAACTATATTATAAAACAAATACGCACATTAATAATGATAACAAATAAAATTCCTAAATAAATATATACACTTTAAATTAATAAACACAACCACATAATGCAACAACTAAATAATTATACATGTTCAAAATAGTTTTAATAATAAATTATTTTATTTTAACGGCAAATAACATTTATAATGTAAACAACGCCAAAAATAAAGAGTGAAAATTACGGGGTGTTACAACAAGCGCCGCACTTACACGACGGAATCGTCACATAAGTAATTAGATCATCCCATATTTTGGAAAATCTGCCAAAATAATCCCCTACTGTTTCCTTTTTCCCTTATTTACAGTCACCCAAGGCTGATTTAAGATGACAAATTTTGGTTCCATTAATCAAGCAGAACCGGTCTTTAAGATGAATCCATAATCGGCGCACCTCACTGTAGTAAGGTAATGTCGAACGGATTTTCGTGTCAACCGTATTTAGGAGCCACGCAACAAGCATGGATTGAATTGCCTCCCAATCTTCCACACGTGCAGAATCCGAAGGTTTTGGAATGGTTCCTTCCACAAAGCCAAACTTTTTCTTGGCCATAAGAGAGGTTTTAATTCTCGGGTCCACTCATCGTAGTTCTCTCCTCTCAATACTACTGGAGTGATTATGTTTCCGGGGTTGTCATGTGTACCCAAAGTATATGGGTTGGGTCTGTTCTTATCTTCACTCCCACCGGCGCCGGCATCTTTGGGGTTATCACCAGCCATGGTGAGAGCAAAACCGGCAGGTATGTTTGGTTGGGTTTGTGTTTAGGTTTCGAGGGTTTTAATCAGGATCTTGATACCATGTTGAGATCACAAATCAATCTGTCTCTCATTAATCAAACAATCCATATTTATACAGCAAAGAGTCCTAGTCCATGAAGAACTCATAAACCAAAATAAAGAGATAAGATAGTAAGCTATCTCCTATCTGGGCTAGGATAATATTAAACAGCTATATCTCAACAAATACACTATACTTTTTGATGGAGCTTGGCCTCCTAGGTACAAGAATATGGGTGCTGGGTGGTGTTTGTCTTCGAATGATAATTCTCCAACTTCAAGCACGCTGAGAAGGAATTATGTGGGAGGTGGTACCTTTGGTTAGGCTAAATCTGCTCTTCAAGCTGAGGCCATGGCTTGCCTTTCTACGATTGAATGGGCTTCTGTCAACAACATTCACCGTGTGTTTCTCTCCTCACGAATTCAACTAACCTTGTTTCTATTTTGCAGGGTTCTATGACTTCTCCTATTTCCATCTCCTGGACAATCAGGGAAATTAAAACACAAGCGGCTCTTCTCTCGACATGCGTGGTGACTAAGGTTCCAAGGAACCAAATTGCACAAGCGGATTATATAGCGAAGCACTGCATGAAGTCGATGACTTCATTTGCTACCTAACTGGCTTTGCTTTGTTTTTTCTTTCATCTAGTGTCAAAAAAAAAAAACTATAGAATACACTGAGAGTATGACGGTAATGTCATGGACAAACCACGAGTTACATTAAAAATATATTACTCCTTTTTTTTTTTTAAAGAGAAAATTCATTAATTGAAGGCCAAACGGCATCTACAATAGGTATTAAAGAAAAACAAGATACAATTAAACAAGGCTAAATCAAATTCGTCTTCGAAGGAACTACAATGAACCAGATCGAGCAATACAAATATACAGCCCCCTTGTATTTCTTGCCGAATCAAGCAACTATTGATGAGGAAGTCTATCATTTTGATGTAGTTTGGGAAGAACACTCTTGACCGAGTCATGTTGACCGCATCCGAGATTCTAATACCTTCATGTTGAGTCTCGAACTTCAACCAATGAGAACAATTTCTCATACCTAAAAACAAAAAAACCATACTCACAACTCCCATAAAAGAGAAGGAGATTTCCAAAACAGAAACAAAAAACCCCATAACAGGGTTTGAAAAGATCTCATAAAGAGAGACTAATTTATTAAACAAAACAAGAAAATGAATTAAAAACTGAAAATAAAAGGGGAAAAGGGGCTTACCATGGATGAAATCATCCATGATAGCCCCTAACTAATGAAGAAGGGGTAGGGGAGGCTAGGGTTTGAGAGAGAGCAGAGTTAGAGAGATGATGATTATATATATATATATATATATATATATATATATATATATATATATATATATATATATATATATATATATATATATATATATTACTCCTAGTTTTTATTAGTTTACCCATTTTCCTTTTTGGGTTGTCATTTATTAATTTTTCCATTTTTATTTCTGTTTTTGGAATGATCCTACTAATTTTATATTATTATCTTTACCTTCTCACTCAATTTCTCTAGGTCCACAATATTAAATTTAATATAATACGCAATAGATTAATACTTTCTTTCCCCTTTTGTGACTCACCTACCTATTTGTTCTGAAACTCTGTGTCCAAAAAAGTAGGTAAACTAATAAAAATGGAGAAAGTATATCAATATAAAAAAAATCATGATTTTTTGAATTTTCCTATATTTAGGAATGTCAATGGTCGAATGGGATATGATTTTCCAAACTCCATAGTCCATACGTGTGGAGAAGCATGTGTTTGAAGACAATTGCATAACCCGTTCAACTACATTTCATCGATGGTGCGCATGGGTGTATGTAGAGGAAGGTGCGCACCATCCAAAACGCAATATCCCAAAGTATAAAACGCAGGTTCATTAAACCAAAAATGCACGGAATGAACATTTGTTGATCTCCAATGAACACTGAAAAACATAAAACCTATTTTTTTAATTCATTACTTTCATTTTCCCACACAAATTTTCAGATACTTTCTCTCTCTTCTCCCCAAATCCTCCAACATCTCTCTAGCTTCCCTCTAACCTCTCTCATCAAACTCTTCAAATTTTTCATTTTTTTGCACAATTTTCGTACATGAAGATGAACACAACGAGTTGCAAGGTGAAATCGACAACATAAGATATTAGATCTATGCATTTGATAAGAAAAGATAACATTTTTTTACATTTTGCACTTTCATTTCTTATTTTTTTCCCCTCTTTTCTAGTGAAAATCTTGATAGTGGTTTGTGAAAAAAATGAAAACAACCTTGCAATTGATATCCGAATGAACAAAGGAGAGAGCCCAATGAACAAAGGAGATGAATGAGTTCAACATCTAGGAAAAAAAAAGAGGTAATGTTCATTGTACTGTAAATATATGTTCGTTGTATTATTGTAGGCGTGTTTTTAGTTCGCCTACGCGGTGTGAGCGCGTATTATATTTGACTACCCCACTGTTAAGGTTTTATTGAAAATTGTTTTAAAAGAGTCGCCAACAATTCTTTTTAGGAAGAATCATAAACCTAATTGGATATGGGAAAATCGTAGGGACAAATTATCCAATGTAGATTTTCCCGTCCTGACTCCATAGATGGTCAAAATGAACCAAAGATTGAGTTCGAGGGTGAGGGTACGAATATAGTCATAATGAACCACATTCTCCCAAAGTTGGCCTCTACTAAATATCGATTCATTGCAGATTTTATGCCAAAGAATAATCATATAATATTTTAAACACCCTAAAAATATTTAGTCTAAGTAGGTTCAGGAAACACATAAAAGACTAATTTTTAGTGACAAGTTATTATGCAATCAATATTACAGGGAACCTAAATTAATCTGATTAATATTAGAACAGTTCTTTAGGTCTTTGATTAGCAAAAATAACATGTGGGTGATAAAAGCAATAATGCAGGGACAATCAGGCAGGCATATGATAATGAATGAAAATAAATAAAAATAAGAAAAGAAAATATTGCAGGGAGTTAGTATAATATACAATACTTACAGTCGCATAAATTTGTTAACAATCTACATCACGAATAGAATGTTAGTAACTTCAATAAAATAATAAAAATAAATAAAGAAAGAAATAAAGATAGTTAATTTAGTTGACCCTCAGAAATTATACCACCGTCCGAGGTTATTGATTTGTACGGATCTTGGAAAATTGAATAGTTGTATGAGTCTTAAAAATTATTATCGTTGTATGACGTTACGTTTGGTGATGCTGCTTTGTTTGATTTGTATGAGTTGCGTTTATTTGTATTTGATTTGGTCGTGGAATTGGTGCTGCGCGTTGATAATGATCAGATGATGAAAGATGATGAAGGTTGAAAATTAATGATGATTACCAGGGAGGATGTTAGTCGTAGAGTATTGGCAGTATATGAAGATTATTAGGCTGTTAAGATTAGTATAATATTGGCTATGGTAGGAGGGGTCTAGGGGAAGTTAGGCGGTGAAATTGTAGACCATGGAGTTTAGGGAGTTTGTCAGGTATGGGTACCGTATATTTGTTGTGAGGTTATGTGTTGTATTTTTTGAGCCGTGAGGATTGAGAGTAAAGCCGTGAAATATGAGAGAGGGTTGGGGGATTATATAGTGTAGGTAGGTAGTTGAGATGCAATAGGTTTCCGAAAGTTAATAGATCCCTAAAAGATTTTTTTCAAATAGTTAGATATATATTTTAAAAAAGAGTTAGTAAGAGATATTTAAAATCACTTTGGAAAAATATTATTTTTATTGAAAAAGATTTTAGAAAATAGTTAGACAAAAGATATTTAAAAACAATTTGGTAAAAGATTATTTTTATAAAAGATATTTTTATTGGTTTTTTCACCATATACCCCTGACTAATTTTTTTTTGCACCGTATACCCTTTCAACTTTCCAAATTCACCATATACCCCTCACGTTTCAAAAAATACATCAACATGCCCTTTTGACTAACGGTGTTAGACTTCCGTTAGTCATTAGGCCATAATCCTCACCAAACCCTAATTAACTAACCTAAATCAAACCCTAATTCTAACCCTAACCCTAATTTAATACACTAACTTGGGCCCTGACTCTAACCACTATCTTGGGCCCTAACCCTAACCACTAATTTGGGTCCTAACCCTAATCACCCCTTACCCCACTGCACCACCACCCCGTCACCACCACCCCATAACCACCACCACGTCACCACCACCCCATAACCACCACCCCGTCACCACCACCACCCATCCCCTTCCCCAGTGACCCCCCTCCCCTTCACCCGTCACCACCACCACCCTCCCCTTAACCCACTAACCCCCTCCCCCTTCCCCTTCACCCGTCACCACCACCACCCCTCCCCTTAACCCTTCACCACCACCACCCCTCCCCTTAACCCACCGACCCCCTCCCCCTCCCCTTCCCTCGTCACCACCACCACCCCTCCCCTACCCCCGTTGACCCCCCTCCCCTCCCTTGCCCCCTCGCCGCGAACCCCCTCCCTCCCCTTCCCCTGCTGCTCGAACCCCCTCCCCTTCCCCCGCTGCGTGAACCCCGCTCCCCACCCCCTTCCTCGTCGCGAACCCCCCTCCCCACCACAAAGAACCCGGATGCGCGAAAATCGAACCCCCTCCCTCGCCACAAAGAACCCGGATGCGCGAAAATCGAACCCCCTTCATGCGTTTTTTGTTCTTCTCCGGCGAGTTTACGGGGAGGGGGACATTGAGTCGGGAGATGCGAGGGGGTGGGGGGAGGGGCTGCGGGGGAGTGGGGAGGGGGGCTTCGGGGTGGTGGGGTAAGAGGGGAGTGGGTGGGCTGCTTGGGTAAGGGGTGGGGGAGTGGGTGGGGTAAGGGTGGAGTATTAGATTAGGGATTAGGGCTAGGGTTTGGCATAGGTTTAGGGTAGTTAATTAGGGCTAGAGGGGGGATTAGGGGTTAATGACTAACGGCGTTAGCCTTCCGTTAATCAAAAGGGCATGTTGATGTATTTTTTGAAACGTGAGGGGTATATGGTGAATTTGGAAAGTTGAAAGGGTATACGGTGCAAAAAAAAAAATAGTCAGGGGTATATGGTGAAAAAACCGTATTTTTATTAATAAAACTAATCAATGTAATTAATTAATTCTATTAATTAAATTGGGCTAGAAAAGGGGTTTCATAAAATTGGGCTTTCATAAAACTATTTTTAAAAGGTTTTCGAAGATGGGCTTTTATAAAACTATTTTAAAACGTTTTAGAAAGTGGGTTTAGTAAAACTAGTTATAAAAAAGGTTTTCGGAAATGAGTTAATAAAGAGAGTTAGAAAATGGATTTGGCTTAAAACTTTTTACTTTAGACTCATTCTTTATTCTTTCCTCGATCCGGACCAATTGGAGCAGGGTATTGGTCATCATAGGGTACTAAATGGGGAGACACGATTATGTGTCTACAGAACCCCCCACTTTGACTGAGGTTCAGGAAACCAATAGTCAAAGTATACGGTGTCGGGACGGAGAACGATTCTAAACGCTCTGCAGTTTAGAACTGATTTATAACCGTCGGTCTCTGCAAAACAAAGTTAGTATGCAGGACAATAACTACAAGCAATCTGATTACATGCAGAAGAAGATGTTAGCAAATAGGTGCGAACAACTCAGATAAAGCACATAAGATGCAAATGTACGCAAACTTAAACTCTCTAAGGATGCACAAGACGCTATGCAAGGATTAAGGTTATGCAAAGCTAAGGGATGACATGTCATGCAATGTCAGGGTTATGCAAGACTAGAATGTATGAAATGCAATGCAAGGTCAAGGTTTTGCAAAGCTGCAATGCAATGTCAGGATTTTGCAAGGCTAGAAGATGTGGATATGTAGAATGATAGAATGATCAGAAATAGATAGAATGATTTTCGAAAATCGTTTTTAGTAAACAATCGGGGTTCGTAAACGAGGTCCGCGGATTACAACTTCTCGGGAGTTTGATTTGAATTGGAGGAACCACCACACATAGGAAGCCCCCACTTTGGGTGAGCTTGCCTTGAATTAGGTATGAGCCTTAATCGAAATGTACTTGATGTAGTTGATCTGTCTTGAACGTTGAAAGTTATCGCTGGGGATTGTACTGGGGATTCTTCTTTGGGAAGATGATTAGGCAAAGTCAAATATCGCCGGAAATCATGGAATTGTCGGAGAGTCCTTCGGGGAAAAGTAGAGCTTAGATTGAAAAAATAAAAAGGTTGAAATTTGTAACTTAAATGAATGTAGGTGGGAAAAGGTTTTGACGACGCTAGGTGCAAACTCGAGTCTATGTCAGGATCTAGAAATAGTATGCTCCTGAACTCTAGACAATTAAATCAGTAGACCATGACTAATTTATTTTTATTGAAGCGGTTGGACCTCGAGATGAGGATTCCTACGTATCCTTGACAAAACAGACCATTCGTAGTTCTGGATCTGATTTCTTTTTTATTATCAATTTTTTTTGTGCCCTAACTTTTGCCTAGGCCACCTTTTCGGGTTTTCAACCTAGCGGGCTTGGACATACCTTGAAGAAGGAGTTAAGGAAGGGTTGATGAAAGGTTGAAGGGTTTAAAGCTTGAAGTTTTGATGAAGGTTTAATTGGTTAGAGGAATGAAGAGTCATGGATTTGGATTAAAGGTTAAGGGTTTTGATGGATTGAAGGATTTGAATGAGGGGTGCAACTTGTGTGCAAGCCCCCTAGCTTGACTTTTATTTCTTTGCCTTTGGCTCTTTCCTTTTGTATTTCTTTTTTCATGTGCGTTTCTTTTGCTTTTGCTTCTTTTTTTTCCCACTTTGAATTTCTTCACTTTTTTTTTGTTTGCCTGGCATTGATATTTGTTTGTGTAGTAAGGCTTGCGAACAAGTTATTGGTTTAGGGTATTGGAAGGTTTGAAGGTATATGTGGAGCTTTGAATTGAAAGGCTATTTGGCTAATGGAGATGATGGTTTAAAGGATTTTTTGTTTTTCCTTGGTTGTATGAAGATGGCTTATGAAAGATAATGGAAGGGAGAGGGGAATAACTCCTGCTCCAAAGTATGTCCTCTTTTTTATTTTATTTTTTCATTTCTTTTCAGTTTTTTTTTTATGAGTCAAGTTCATTAGGTGATTTGAGTTTCATCATTGAATTAGAAGCATAAACAAGATGATGGAAGGCCAATGAAAATGAAAAATAAAAATTAAAAATGAAAATAGAAAGGCTATAATAAATGAAGTCCTATAGTGACATAGACTCGATGGGAAAGGAGAGAAATGGCTCAAGGTAAGGACTCTCTGACTCATCTTAGAAAACCAGAAACAAAAGACTAAGCCTGTTGAATTATTGATGCACCGCGCAAGGGGTTGTTGATGACGCTGATACTCGTTGTAGCAAGCATTAGTAGTATATTGTCATCTATCATGTTTCGCAGCGCAGTGATGGTATTCGACACTAGATGTCAAGTGGAATTATTTCGTTGGAATTCGCGGTAGAAATGAAGGTTGCACCTTTTGAATTTTCTTTTAAGTGCAGGGTTCAGAGTAGACCCTATGAAAGTGATCGCGCCTCTAATGTGAAGGCGGTAGACCCTATGGAATTGATCGCGCCTCTATTGTGAAGGCGGTCAAAAGTAATCTTCATGACTCTAAGTGAAGTCAGGGTGGTGATAGTGCGATTGATGAGCTTTAGAACAGGCTCAACTGTTTGTTTCTCCATTAGGCGTTCCTAAGTTGTAACTCTCGATCGGTCATGAACAGAATCGAGTGGACCTTGCTTGTAATTTTAAGATAAGATTTTTGAAATAAGAAATGGAAATGAGAGATGGGAATGGGAAATGAAAAATGAGAAGTGGAAATGGAAATGGAAATGAAAATGGGAAATATTTAGAAATGGGTATGATTTTGGACTAGTATGGGCTTGACCATGATGGAGACATGGACTGGACTATGCAAGCAGACTGGACTCCATGACTGGGTT
Source organism: Beta lomatogona (assembly GCA_947646795.1). NCBI lineage: Eukaryota > Viridiplantae > Streptophyta > Magnoliopsida > Caryophyllales > Amaranthaceae > Beta > Beta lomatogona. The sequence continues at coordinate 70,644 of CANSNZ010000290.1, read as the reverse complement.
TTGGTGATAATATGAGAGACTAGACTTTGAACTTACGGGTGAGTAAGTAGGCTAGACTTTAAAGAAGGCTGGACAATATGGAAGACTAGACCTTTAACTTAAGGCAAGCAGGGTAGTACCTAGACTTTGAACTTACGGGTGTGTAAGCAGGCTAGATAACTAGACTTATTAGATTAAGAGGCTAGACTCGAAAATTGCCGATGTAGACTTATGAAATGCTAGCTTCGCTAGACTTAGGGGAAGGTTGGACAATAAGGGAGAGTAGACTCTTAACTTAAGGCAAGCAGGCTAGGCAACTAGACTTTGAACTTACGGGTGAGTAAGCAGGCTAGACAACTAGACTTTGGAACTTACATTAGACTAAGCAGGCTAAACTCAAAAATTGCCTATGTGGACTTATGGAATGCTAGCTTCGCTAGACTTAGGGATGGTTGGAGAGTAAGGGAGAGTAGGCTCTTAACTTAACGCAAGCAGGCTAGGCAACTAGACTTTGAACTTACGGGTGAGTAAGCAGGCTAGACAACTAGACTTTGGAACTTACATTAGACTAAGCAGGCTAAACTAAAAAATTGCCTATGTGGACTTATGGAATGCTAGCTTCGCTAGACTTAGGGGGTGGTTGGAGAGTAAGGGAGAGTAGGCTCTTAACTTAACGCAAGCAGGCTAGGCAACTAGACTTTGAACTTATGGGTGAGTAAGCAGGCTAGACAACTAGACTTTGGAACTTACATTAGACTAAGTAGGCTAAACTCAAAAAATTGCCTATGTGGACTTATGGAATGCTAGCTTCGCTAGACTTAGAGGGTTGTCATTATGGTCTTACAGGGATGAGTAGCTTCGCTAAACTCGAGGTTTTCGGTAGTTATGGATTTATGGAAGGAGTTGGACTTGGCTAGGGCCTACATGGAGATGCAAACTAGACCTAGGATATGAATTGGGCCTAAATGGACCTAAGTTTGGACCGGACTAGACTTAGACTTAGATTGGAATTGATTAGGGACAGACTTGGAATGGGCTTGACATAGGATGCAAATGGGCCTAGATTTTGAGATGAGATAGACTTATATGGGCCTAAGATGGACTATAATACTAGTGGGCCTGATATGAATGCATGGACTCGAATTATTAGGACCCTATATGAATGCAAAATGGACTCTAATGCATATGGGCCTAGAATGAATGCAAGTGAATTGAGTCGATTGGATTGAATTGGATTGAAGGTGTTTAGACTGAGCTTAGAATTTTTGAAATTCATTTTTGAAAGGAACCCCTTGTTTTATCTTTTATTAGGAAAATATGATGGATTAATTTTGAAGATTTTTTTTTTTTTGAAATGTCGTGGTATGATGATGATTAGTAAATGTTTTTGAAAAAGAGTAGAATAGAAAGAGGTGCAGGATTGATTTTTTTTTTAAAAAGTAAGTTTTTGAAATTGATGATATGGTAGGATAGATTGATAGGGAAGATTAGTTGAACAGCAAGGAGAAGATGGGAAGAGGTAGACATGCATGACAACTCTAACTCTACAATGACCCTTTAGATACATCTTTTAGGACAGACTCTACCTTGCAAGAAAAGACTGACCTCTTTTTTGAATACGATGCAAACTTGTTATCTTTGACTCGAACAAAGGTCAAAATACCAATAAGCATGGGACGAATAGACTATGTGCCACGCAACTGGTGCGCGCGGCGCGCATTCTATGCGTCTGGCGCAGCAGCGTTGCGCCAGGCGCAAATTAATGCGTTTGGCGCAATGCTCGCCGACACGCTTATTGATAAATTGACGAAGGTTCGGACGAGAACGACGATTTGTTTAGACGTGATTTGCAATAATTTCGGGCGTAAAGCATATTAGCAGGCAAAAATTGCAATCACACATAAATGTCAGGTAACATGGATGCAAAAGTTCTCAACCTAAAGTCCAGTTCTACATTCAACTATTGGTCAGGTTTAGGTTAAGGATGAAAAGGTCCATGACTAAGAGATTGATCCCACGCTTAGTACCCCTTCTTAAAGAGGTGGCCACGTGTAAGACGCACTCCAGTCTCAAGTCAGGAACAAGAGAACAATGCCATGGTTGGGTAGGTTTGCTTATGACTAAGATCCAACACTATCGCTCAAGAAGCTTTTTGGAAGGACAAAGCGCAAACCCCCCGGGGGTGACCTCACACATAGAACATGTGCTAATGAGGCAAGGTAGATTGTTCTTATGGTGGCTAAACAGTAGCTATGCATATGCAAAACTGTATATTATTCTAAGGCATAAAAATAAAAATAAATCGTATTTTTCAAGTTTCACCCAATCATTTACAAAATTAATTTTTTAAAATACTCCCCAGTGGAGTCGCCAAATTGTAGGCGTGTTTTTATTTCGCCTACGTGGTGTGAGCGCGTATTATATTTGACTACCCTACTGTTAAGGTTTTACTGAAAATTGTTATAAAAGAAGTCGCCAACAATTCTTTTTAGGAAGAATCATAAACCTAATTGGATATGGAAAAATCGTAGGGACAAATTATCCAATGTAGATTTCCCCGTCCTGACTCCATAGATGGTCAAAATGAACCAAAGATTGAGTTCGGGGGTGAGGGTATGAATATAGTCATAATGAGCCACATTCGCCCAAAGTTGGCCTCCACTAAATATCGATTCATTGCAGATTTTATGCCAAAGAATAATCATATAATATTTTAAACACCCTAAAAATATTTAGTCTAAGTAGGTTCAGGAAACACATAAAAGACTAATTTTTAGTGACAAGTTATTATGCAATCAATATTACAGGGAACCTAGCAATTTATCCAAATTAATCTGATTAATATTAGAACAGTTCTTTAGGTCTTTGATTAGCAAAAATAACATGTGGGTGATAAAAGCAATAATGCAGGGACAATTAGGCAGGCATATGATAATGAATGAAAATAAATAAAAATCAGAGAAGAGAATATTGCAGGGAGTTAGTATAATATATAATACTTACAGTCGCATAAATTTGTTAACAATCTACATCACGAATAGAATGTTAATAACTTCAATAAAATAATAAAAATAAATAAAGAAAGAAATAAAGATAGTTAATTTAGTTGACCCTCAGAAATTATACCACCGTCCGGGATCATTGATTTGTACGGATCTTGAAAAATTGAATAGTTGTACGAGTCTTAAAAATTATTATCGTTGTATGATGTTACGTTTGGTGATGCTGCTTTGTTTGATTTGTATGAGTTGAGTTTATTTGTATTTGATTTGGTCGTGGAATTGGTGCTGCGCGTTGATAATGATCAGATGATGAAAGATGATGAAGGTTGAAAATTAATGATGATTACCAGGGAGGATGTTAGTCGTAGAGTATTGGCTATATATGAAGATTATTTGGTAAGATTAGTATAATATTGGCTATGGTAGGAGGGGTCTAGGGGAAGTTAGGCGATGAAATTGTAGACCATGGAGTTTAGGGAGTTTGTCAGGTATGGGTACCGTATATTTGTTGTGAGGTTATGTGTTGTATTTTTTGAGCCGTGAGGATTGAGAATAAAGCCATGAAATATGAGAGAGGGGTCGGGGAATTATATAGTGTAGGTAGTTAGTTGAGATGCAATAGGTTTCCGAAAGTTAATAGGTCTCTAAAAGATTTTTATCAAATAGTTAGATAAAGATTTTAAAAAAGAGTTAGTAAGAGATATTTAAAATCACTTTGGAAAAAGATTATTTTTATTGAAAAAGATTTTAGAAAATAGTTAGACAAAAGATATTTAAAAACAATTTGGTAAAAGATTATTTTTATAAAGGAAAAATTGTTTTAAATAAGTCAACCTTTGCACGGTCTTCCCATTTTTAGTCTACCTTTTGATTATCCCTGATTGAGTTAGGCATGTATGTCTGTTTTCTTCTATTGAGTTTTAACCTATTTGTGACTTGTATAGTAGGTTACTTATGATACGTGTCACAATGTCCCTTCTTCTAAAACAGGCGAGGGAGGTGAGGGTGGGGGTGGGACATTGTAACACGTATCATAAGTAACCTACTAAACAAGTCACAAACAGATTAAAACTCAATAGAAGAAAACAAACATACAAGCCTAACTCAATCAGGGGTAATCGAAAGGTAGACTTAAAATGGGAAGACTACGCAAAGGTTGACTTATTTAAAACAATTTTTCCTTTTATAAAAGATATTTTTATTAATAAAACTAATCAATGTAATTAATTAATTCTATTAATTAAATTGGGCTAGAAAAAGGGTTTCATAAAATTGGGCTTTCATAAAACTATTTTTAAAAGGTTTTTGAAGATGGGCTTTTATAAAACTATTTTAAAACGTTTTAGAAAGTGGGTTTAGTAAAACTAGTTATAAAAAAGGTTTTCGAAAATGAGTTAATAAAGAGAGTTAGAAAATGGATTTGGCTTAGAACTTTTTATTTTAGACTCGTTCTTTATTCTTCCTCGATCCAGACCAATTGGAGCAGGGTACTGGTCATCATAGGGTACTAAATGGGAGACATGATTATGTGTCTACAATTATTATAATGTACTTGATGAATTTGTGTTGGTCATATGTTTATTATATTTAGCCATATGTTTATTATGTGTTTGTTTAGATGTTAGGTACAGTTGTTCATATGTTCATTGTGTGCTTGACACATATTAATTGCATTAATAACATGAATTATAGCATATGTTCATTGTCCTATTAGCATATGTTCACTGAACACATGTTGGCCAGATGTTTATTGCATTTCAGTCAATGAAATGATATGAATTAATGATGGGTTAATTATCATATATTTGTCTATAAATGTGTGATATTATTCAAATGTTCTTTGTATGATTATATGATGTTTATTGTACTATTTACAAATACAAGGTGCACATTTTTAGGCTGATGTTCATTGTATTTATAACATGTTCATTTTAGTTACATGCTCATTATATTTGGTCATATATTTATGTGTGTGGGAGCATGTTCATTGTATTATTAGAATGTGTTAATTGTATGTTTGAAAGTTTATGTTCATTGTATTATAAACTTGAATAATTTTATTTTAACTACTGCTCTTTCCTTTCTTGTATCAGTTCAATTCGACTAGTTCAAAGACAACTAAAGATACGTTACGGTGTCGAGATCTCACAAATTAAATCAATCAGAAATGGAAGGAAGCTCAGAAGCACGAATATCTTCTTAATGGACTCAATAGTGTTTAATTAGCAATACATGTTCTTTTGTAAGACTCTGGTGTTTATATGGGATATATTGTATTATTTTGATTATATTTCTACATTTGGGTACATACTAAATTTTGAATTAATCATCTTTTGTAATTACTTATTTTTTTGTTAATTATATAACTATTCAGTTGGGTTATTCATTATAGATAGCATATTGTTCATCACAGAATCATATTTGTACATTACAAAGAATAATAATGACAATATAAATAGCCATCACAATGAACATATAAGTAATTTGAAAGAACATTTTGAAGAACTTGGATGAACAAACTAACAATTTGAATCAATGGTATGTTAATTAAGTGAGGAATGAACAATAGTAAATTTGAAAAATATTTTGAAATTTGAAAATTAGCGGCAATTTTGAATTTTGAAAATTCGTAAACATACTGAATTTTGGAATTAGTCGAAAATGTTCAATCCAAAATTGCAATTGTTCATTCAACAGAAAGAATGTGTTTGTTACACTAAATTTTTCATAAATGTTCATTCCGAAATTGCAAATGTTCAATCAACAATAGCATGTGTTCATTATACTACAATGTCCATTGGAATAGACTGGATGTTTATTGGTTTACAACGCACATGGAGTGAAAAAGTTGAGGAAAGAGAAATTAAAGTGGATCCCACAAATGTTCATTCCGAAATGACAAATGTTCAATCAATAATAGCATGTGTTCATTGTACTACAATGTCCATTAGATTAAACTGGATGTTTATTGGTTTACAACGCACATGGGGTGAAAAAGTTGAGGAAAGAGAAATTGAGATGGGTTCCACAAATGTTCATTCCAAAACTGCAAATGTTCATTGGAAACCGTGCACACCTAAAGAAAGGTGCTCCTATGCGCACCTTGGAATTTTCGGCGCAACTATGATATTAGTTAAGGCATCTAGCGCCAAAAATAAATGAAGGATAAGAAAATAGGACCTCATGTGGACCTGCATATTGTATGAGACACTTTCTCCTCATCACTTGAACAAAGGTGTGCGATGTAGGACGCTCCATAGTGCACAAAGTCTTGTTTGGCTTCAATGTAAGACAAAGGAACTTTGTTCATTTTGAAGTAACTATTCCAACAGCATGAACTCCTTAAAATAGGGGTGATCATTGGGCAGGCGCAGACCGAGATTTGGCCAAAAGCTTTTCCATTTCGTGCCAAAGCCTCGAAGCGAGCCAGACCTATAATCACGCCGATATTTTATGCCCAAAACCCGACATTTCGGAGCAAGCTGAACTTTGGCCTAATATTTTATCCAAATCCCATCTTTTTTTCAAAAAATGTCAAGTTGGGCCCAAAACTTCTATCCATACCCGCACTTTTTTGGACCAGGCCATCGAGCTGGATCACTCATGATCAGCTTTACCTCAAACAGAATTTCCGTTGGCATGAATCATGTAAGAGCATAATCTTCATTTCTTTAATGCAAATATCGTGTCACACTATTGGTTATTTACTGTAAAGTTCATGCTTGTTTTTAAATTGCTGAGGATATCAGTATGAGCTTAGAAGATAATTATTCATTTTAATTTTTGAAACTCATTGCGTAAGTTTCATCTAAGAAAACAATATAATTTGTCTTTTGAAGAAAAGAAAATTATTTTAAGATAAATGACACTCTGACCAAGTTCTTCCAAACATATAGTGTTTCCGGAGGCAAAATGTGGGGATGACTTGTCATCAAATGAACAATTAAAGCAAAGAAGAAAGACCAGATAGTTTTAAGAGAGGGCTCTCAGTAAAGGTCATGAACGTGTTATAAATAATACAACAATAATACAACCTGGGGCAAGCTAATACACACTTACACTTCAATTACATTGATTAATCATGGGTACCACTTGCTCATGGTTAGGGCGAAAAAAATGCCAACTGGATTCATGAAACGCTCTACAATGATCATCTGAACCTGTTTTGACTCTGAACTCATCCGCGAAGCTCCGAGCAGTCAAGATACGCTTAGTGTAAGGAGAAGCTATATAGTCCTTGATTACAGAAGCGTGATGTCCATACGCCTCAAAACTATTTCCAAACAACGCCAAGTTTTTTAACATGTCTGCATTCCAATTAACCTCTAGCAGATTGTGATACAACAAAGCCTCACAATGAGGCATGAAGAATAATGTAGGTTTTGTAGCCTGCCGTTTACCTTCCTCGTTCACGGATATGACAGAACAGCCAAGAGACTCCAGAACTCGGGTCTCGGTCCCACAAAGAATAGGGTCAAATACCTCGATGTTACCTATCCATTCAAATTTCCTCTTCATCAAGATTGCTAGGCTAAGCTGTAACCTTGGGGCTTCAAAAGATTCGATGCTTCCTATACCATATACCACCATGTTCATGTTTTGTTCAGACCCCAAAACCCTAGAAAAACAATTGAAGACTTCAGGGTCTTGAATCTGATTCAAGAAAAGGTCATAAAACTTGGAGCTCTCAAGTTTCTTCAAGCTGGTCTCAATTTTCTGCATCAATTTTGATTCTCTCTCTCGATCGATCTCAAGGTCAGGTGGGGAACATGGCTGCTGTTCTACTATCACTTGCTCTGAGCAAGAAACTTTAGGCTGACCTTTTCTCCGTTTCCGGCGAGGTAGGACAACAGTCCAATCAGGATCAACATATTCAGACTTCTCATCATAGGTTGCAGTATCAAAAGCGGCAACCATTACTATATATATGCAGAACTACTAGAACATCAATCAATTGTAGCTGTTCACAAGTCTAGAAGACCGTGTGGAAGAGCCTATAGGCCAAAAAGTAGAGCTCAAGAGAGATGATGGATATGCAACCCAAATTATGATGTTTGAGGACTGAAATGGTGAAAATGATTGCTCAAAAACTGTGATATAGATCGATATTCTGACAGATCCCACGAGATCAATTTAGCCGGTTCTAAAGCAGAGTCCAGATAATACACATATGTGTCTTGGGACTTAGGCGCCATAGCAGATAGTAACCCATTACCAAGACCTGGTAGGAAATGTACTGGACTCAAATCCTGGTGTTTAGAAACCTGGATGCCATGCCTACAAAAAGGGGAAAAGAGCAAAGAGAATGAACCAGCATAAGTCCAGATGAGAAGCAAGATCAGATATGAGCATTATAATATGAAAGACAAACATTGCTTCTGCTTTTGGATGTTGTTCCAAATCCAACCACTATAAGTCTTTTACATTTCTAATGAAGTACAACACTAATTTCCTTTGAAAAAGTGACACTAGTATGACAAGGCAATCAGTGGAAAATCTAGAACAAACAGCAAAAAATAAATACCAAAATTTAAATATTCAAGCAAATAAGCTGCAGTAACAACCTATAAATCTTTCACATTTCTAAAGTGAACACTCTAATCTCCATGACCCCCTCCTCCCCCAACAAAGAATAACAAACTGCCAGCATAAAACACAGAAAAAGCAGAATAGAAATTGATACGGAAAACTGAATTATACTACACACTACACAGGCTACATCTACTCCAGTTAATGTCAGCACTTAAACCACCTTGGCAATAGCATCATAATCGGTAACCATTTTCCACCAATGCCCAGCAAGGAGGCACTCAATTCAAAAACTCATAAGTGCAAGCAAAACTTCTAACCAAGACGTGACATGTAGATAGTATTCGTGTACAGGAGTAGCACACATTAATGATTCACCCCCTTCCCCTCCTTATCACAACCTTCACCATGAGCGCCACCACATAACTCTTCACAGACCACCATGTAAAGTCCCCCCTCCCCCCCCCCCCCAAAAAAAAAAGAGCTCCTATTCCTTATTTGGGCCTTCTTCTCTTTGGCTATCTCCAACGTATTCGGGACTAACACAGTGGAACAGCTAACTACAGTGTCGATGAACAAGCTGGCAAAGGTTGTGGCCTGTTGGTGGATCTTTAGTTTCACAGAGTAGATCCTTGAAGATCAATCAAAGCTTTTTATTCTTTATACACAAAAGGGGTAAGAACACAACTTTTCCAATCTTATAGAATTCCACACGATGCTTCAGGAGTTCAAATATGATGACCAGGTACTATGTGAGGCATCATATACGAGCTTCTGCAGCTATTGCTACTAGATCAAATTCATATCCTTAGGTTAACCAACTAATCAGTGAGCTCACTTCATTAAACTTAATAGAACCTTTTAGATAGCCTCAAACCAATCTATACGACTTCATTAATTTCTCTACTAAAGAATCTATTATAAAGAAACATGATTCGTTATGGTCTATCATTGTTGTCCTTATAAAACTGACCAGTGAACCCAAGAAAAAAAATTAACACTGACTTCTGCTATCTAAATCATTTTGTTCAGAAACACAAAAGAATCACATGCATACAAACTTCAATAGCCTAATTGGTAGATAATAATAAATGATGGTAACGGTAATTTGGTAATAAGTTCATATGTAATGTTGTATAGAAAGTATCATGTCAAGGTTCATGGTAATGCTTGTCTACACCCAAACTTGTGAATTCTTCATAAAAAATTCATTAAAACATTTATTACCACTTTGAAAGTTGGATTCAGTGAGAATAGATAAAAAATTGTTCGCCATCCAAAGAGATTTTTGTTTCCATATTCATGTTTCGAGTTTACAAGTTCAAATCAAAACAATAAAGGGTACATTGAGCTAACAACACCATGAATCACTAACTCAACAGATAAGCAGGCCATTCTCATATGTTCAACCTGGATTCACTATGCCTCAAATTCCATAAAGAAGATACAACAACTTAAAAAGTTGATGGAAGTTAACAGATAAATCTCGATCTTTTATTTACAATTGCATCCAAACTTTAATTTTTCATATTCCAATTCTAGCATTTAGAATAAAATCCACAATTAGAGAACTAATAATCTAAATAATTTAATAATCAAGTGATTCACACATTGCAACAACCTAAGATCCTAATACCTAAATTCCAATTTTGACAACGCACATTTCTCAAAATCCCTAATTCCATTATACATTCCATGGCTAATAACTTTAATTCTATGGGTATTAACTAATTTCAATGCAAATAGAGTAATTTTAACTCATGTTTAGACCATTCCAAGAAACATCAACTCTAAGTCTCTAATAAATTAATTGCACTTCAAATACATCAAATCAAAAAATAAGAGTATAAGATTATATAATACTCCATAACTGATAACATGATTATTTAATATATGATAAACAAAAAACTAAGAGATTGAAGCAAAAACATAAACTAAGAGAGTAAGAGATTGAAGCTAACCGGACTACCGGAGGATTCACTGCCACTGCAGACTGCTCACTGGTGAGCAGCGACTGGAGAATAGTGGAGATCGAGGCAGCACTGCTGCAGCAGCGGTGACGCGGAGGAGAGAGAGAGAGAAACGCGGGTTTTGGGGCGGGCGTAACTACTAAAGCGGATTAGGCTAATCAACCTGTGTTCATATATCTAGATAACCCAACTTTAGGTCGTGTTGTTTTTAGTATAATTGATCTGAGTTAATAGGTTCAATTGGTTATTGGGTATGTATTAAGGCTATATTTAGTTCACCTGATATTTTCTGATCTGAACTTATCTGATCTGATCTGAACTGATCTGATCTGAACTGATCTGATCTGATCTGAACTTATCTTTTAAAAAACATATTATTATTACTTTGTATTTCATTACTAGTATTATTATTACTATCATTTTATTACTATGCACAACTTTCAATAATAATAATTTTATAATAATAATAATATAAATAATATTATAACAATGATAACAATAACAATAATAATAATAATAATAATAATAATAATAATAATAATATAGATAACATAATAATAATAATAATAATAATAATAATAATAATAATAATAACATAATAATAATAATAATAATAATTATTATTATTATTATTATTATTATTATTTATTTTTTGAAAAAGAGCACATTAGTATATGAACATACAATTAAAAATAAAAGACTAAGGACTCTTGGGTCCATTGGTATGACTTTACCTCCTCCATGGAGGCCAAGGTTTAAATCTTGGTGGAAGCATATATTTCAATATTGTTGTGGGTGGGGGAGGGGGTTTGGGGTTTGTTGGGTCTTTAGGTGAGTGACCCTGTGCGCGGGCAGTCCAGAGAAAATTCATCTTACCACGGGATTCCCGAAAGGGGCCCAAAAAAATTAAAAATAAAAGAACACTCATGTTCAAGGTCCGTTAATAATAAGAATTTGGGTAGTAATGAAAAGAACATATAATGATATTAAAAAAAGAACATATATACCGAAAGAAAGATACGGTATCTATTTAAAGAACACATTTTAAAAATAAAAGATAGATGTTATTTTTATATTGATGACATGTTTGGATTTAACTAACAACATGTTCTTTATTATATCAATCAATTGTTTTTTTTTATTATAAATAAACCTATAAATATATATAATCATATGATCTTGAACAAAATGGTTAAATATTCTTTTTATATCATTGTCATGTTCTATATAAACTTTGTTTTTAAAGATAAGTTGAAATCCTTTGTAGGAAAAATTTTGAACGTGATGACAACACCATTAGGTTATCCCATGCTACTCATGTTTTATATAAATTAGTAATATATAATATATATTATTCCACCAAAATTGTTATAAAAAATAAACATCATATACTATTGTCATGTTCGTTACATGTACAACATCAAAAAGAACATCACATATCAAAATTATTAATTAGAATAAATATAAAAAAGAACACTTACAAATGCCAAAAACATTCTTCTTCTTGAACACAAATAGCTTCAAATAGTGATATCAATGACATTTATAATAATAGCAACGACATAAATAATAATTACCAATATTAATAATTAATAAGTACAACAACGACAATAATAATAATCATTTTGAACAAATGTACTAGTAAATAGTAATATTAATAGTAATAGTAATTGTATAAAATAATAAAATAATAATAATAATAATAATTATTATTATTATTATTATTATTATTATTATTATTATTATTATTATTATTATTATTATTATTATTATTACAATAACAATAATAGCATTAGTAATACTAATAATCATAATAATCATGATGATAATAATAACAATAATAAGTTTTTAAATATAAGCATAATATGATCTGATCTGAACTTATCTGATCTGAACTTATTTTTTCTGATCTGATCTGATATGGTATAATCTGATCTGATCTGATCTGATCTGAAATAAGCAAAAATAAGGTGAACTGAACATAGCCTAAGTCTAGGGCAGTAGGGCTGGCAAAATGGACACCGCACCCGACTGGAAACCCATTCTTCAACCGAAAACAACATCACTAGAACCGGAACACGAATAACCCGGCATGACCCGAGCATGATCTGAAAGTAAGCAGACATGAGCATCCCCAGCACCCGGAGACAACACGAATCGAATATACCCGACCTGAAAGTATTTAGCATCGTGGTTGATTTCATCCATTTCTTATGACCTCGTCCATTTCTCTTCTTTTTTTGAGAATTTGTGGTTGATTTCATTGATTGAAGATGATACGAGAAGGCATTAACAAAAGTACATGGCATTGTGTATCAACACAAATTATGGCAAAACATTGAAACAACTACAAATATCAAGAATGATTAACTTGGCAAAGAATTCATAAAGCAAAGCAAGAAATATTCGAATTTGAATCTTGCTCGAACCAAATTAACCCGATCCGACATTAATCAGAGTCATCAAGTGTGTACACGACCCGAAATTCCATGGGCTTGTGTGCCGAACCCGAACTGAATGTAACAGTGACTCGAATACGATCTAACCCAGAATGATTCGTCCTATATGATCTGTTTGCCACCCCAAATTAAGTCTCCTTTTTTGAAGTCAATATGCCAAGTTATATATAGTACCACAATATCTAATTATTTTAAAAATGATTTTTTTTTATAATAACCACCTTATGTTTTACCTACTTTGAGAATAACCACCTTATACTTTTTTATTTTTATTTTACCACCTTAACTTTACTAACTTCTTTAATTTCACCACCACCAAATGTTTTCCGCCTATTTTTCCGACAACGTGGTCCCACCTATTGATTTTCCTCAATTTTATCCTATTTCTACTCCTCAAACCTTGTCCAATCTCACTCAATTGTCAAAATTAGAAGAGGGTAGATTCATAAATTGACTTTGTAATTCAATCTACGATGAAATTTCAAAGATTACCCGAACATATCGAGGAGGGATGTGATAGGCCGTCGTCGAGCCTAACAAAGATAAACCTAACTCAGTCTCTCTAACTAAATAGAAAGGGCAAGCAAGGGTCGAATCCACAGAGAGACAAGATTAAACACCAATAAGCTAATGTATAATAAGCTAGGCTAAGACAATGGTGATTAAAATTTGGGTTTTTTATACTATGTAGGAACTAACTAAAGAGAACTAAATCAAGCAAAGAACAAAGGTTTACGATAAAATTAGAGGGACTAGGATATGGGATTCACCACTCAAATCAATCATGAACTTCAACAAACAAAAAGGGGGATAACAATAGCAATGGATAAAAAGAGATCATCTCTTAAATCCCTAATTACTCTTTTAAGCTAAAAAGGGCTACTTAAGTTGAGAATTAAGGTCTATTTTCATGCACCAAAACTCCAACTCAAGAACATGAATGACAAGATGACAAATTTAACCCCTTAGTTAAAAACCCCTATTTTCATACAAGTCTAGCTAAGTGAAAATATGGGGAGTCAACTCTTCAATTTCATCTTTCAATCCTTCATTGAAGTGACTAACATTTAAGTTTCAAAGGAGGCCAACTACAAAAACTACCAATAGGAACCCCAATAGTTCATTTAAATCCAACAACTAAGTTAGACCCCCAAAAAGAGTGCAAAGTTCATAACTTTAATGAGGGTTTCACCCCATACCCTAGAAAAGGGACTACTCACTATTCATGGGATCCACAACACAAAATAAATGATTCAATGTCATAAATGAGAGGTAAATACTAGAGATTTCAAGTCAAAACTAATATCAAAGCATAAACAACAAGTATTGAAAACTAGTGACAAAGTAAGAGAGAGAAGAGATAAAAGTGAGATAAAGAATTATACTAGAAATTTCAAATCTTCATGAGAATCCCAATATTCAAACTTCAAATTCCAAAATATTCCTTGCAAAAGCTTCAATCTTTCCTAGATTAGAGAGTAAAATAATATTAAGGCCCAAAAATGTGGCTAGGTTTTTCAGTCCTCCCCTTCAAAACGGCAACAAATAGGGTATTTATACACCTTACATTTCCGCAAGAAAAGTTGGAAATCGCGAGAAAATTAGAACAGCGCGCCCGCGCCATACAATCTGGAGAGCCCGTGCAGTGTAAATTCCAGCCAGCGCTGGGTGCAGGGGAAATGCACGGCGCTCCCGCGCCATAGTGTCTGGAGCGCCCGCGCTGTGCAATTTTTGCAGCTTCTAAACTTTCTGCCTCGGTGAGAAAATGAGCGGAGAGCCCGCGCTAGAAACAATGGAGCGCCCGCTCCATACAACAAAAAGCGTGCTCTCCTCTTGGGCACCCAAATGAGTCCCCCAATGGGCTAGGGGTGCAGGCTCTTCCTTAAATTCTGCTTTCCACGATCTTTTCCCTTGAGTTGAAACACTAAGAATACTTGCAAGAAAGAGGAAACCAAAACAAAGAGCAAAATAGAGTCCTAATGGAGGGAAAAATGCCTAAAACCCGAAATTCGTCATTAGAAAAGGTACTAAGTGAGATTGTTAGCAAAATGGCGGTTAAGTTAATGAAGATAAGGAAATATGTACAAGAAATGATGGGAAATAGGAGGCTAAAGTGAGTTAAAAACTCACTTATCAAACTCCCCCGAGCTAATCACTTGCTTGTCCTCAAGCAAGGAGGCAATCACATCATATTAAACTATGAACCACGAGATCGAGGATCCGAGGAGAGTGTAGACAACCAACAAATCAAACTTCGAAACAAGCTTTCGAACCCAATATAGCAAGCCGGTTTTCATGAGCAAGGAAGGGGGCTCTAACATGTTCTAAACTAAGGTGCGACATCATCAAACGTTCGAACTCTTCTAAAAGCATTAAAGAGCTTCTTTAAGATCCACACAATTCAAAGGCCCTCCTAATAGAATGAAAATGATCATCCGAACACCTTACTACCCTATCGCACACAAAGTGATTCCCCCAAGCTAAGCATTTTCATTGAGAACAAACTTTTATTGATTTAAATATATATGATTTTATACTAGAACGGAACACGAGATAGCGGGTTGAGGCCTTGCCCTCTTCATGCGGTCCAACCACCGACGAGATAGTCAAGTTTCTGAGGCACGATACCAAGTACACAGTTGGAGACGCATTAAGAGTTGATACATTCATACCTAAGCCGCGGCGATCCAAATCACCACTAGGGAGCTCTACTTCTATATTCAAGCCTCCACTTAGGCATAGGAATGTGCTAGGACTCTCGGTTACTAACCACCCTTATTTGCATATCTCAATTTTTTTTTCTCTCTTTTTTTTTGGGGGGGGGGCTACTAGCCCCTTTTTTTTTTTTTTTTTTTTTTTACTTTTTAGATAGATCATAGAAGATTGTTAACAAGAATGCTTAACTTGGTAAGATAAAAATGTGCGAGTAAGGAGAAATTAAAAGGTGAACAAAACGATCTAAGGACTTTCTATTGGGAGCGCAAAAGTACTATTAGGCTTTCTAAGAGAAAAATTCTTTATTTTGTTTTATGTTTTTTTTTTCGGTAGAAGAGTCGCTCAAAATAGGGAGTTTTGCAACAAAGTTTAAAACATGTTAAAGCCTCCCAACTTGCTCATAAAAGGTAGTGCACAAAGGTTCTACTAGCTTGTTTGAGTAATTTGAAGCCTCAAATGAAGGATCTCTACCCTTCTTGTTAGGATTTGGATACTTAAGGATTTGGATTCTTAAGGATTTGGATTTTTCACAAGGGGAGCAAGTTGTCCAACCAATTATCATCTCTGACCATCAAATTATCACAAGAACATCATTCACATCCAATAGCATCAAAATAAGTGGATCAAAGTCAATTTGCTTTAAAAAGTGGTGCTTTAGCATACACAAGTCATAGCGTGGTAATTACAACTAAAATCCTAATGTAGACATGTGTTATTTAAAGCAACAATTCAATTCATGAATCCGTAAAGCCAAAATCAACCACAATCACGATTTTTGTTCATAGAGCATGCATAAAGGACATGAGTGATGATATCAACAAACCCCAAAGGATTCACCAAGGCATCCAACAAACCACATAGCACCACCAACCCTAATGCTCTACCATCAAAACCCATAGACTCCTAACAATCCCCCTCTCAAGATAAACATCCGCCCTATACAAACAAAGTACGTTAAGATCGTCCCCCCCAAGCTAAGTGAAGCAATGTCCTCTGTGCAAAAACATAAGGGAAGGGAGTAGGCGGATGTGCACATGGGAAAAATTAGCAACCATCGGACCCATCCCCATGATGAGGATAGAAGCCGTAGTTGCCGTAAGGGGGAGGGGGAGCCGAACCCCAAGTGGTGTCAACCGCCCCCGTGGAGGCATAATAGCCATCCGAGAAAGGGGGAAGACCGGTGGTGGGCGGGATGTTAGGATCATAGCGGGGGTCGGTACCTCCGGGGTACCGATAATCATAGCCTTCGGGGCGGGGAGGCCAATAAGGGAAGGTGGGTTGCTCATTGTGCCATCCGAAATGTGCTCATTGCTCATTGCTCATTGCTCATTGTTGAGGAGGGTGGTAGGGGTAGTTTAGGTGGGGTTCAAAGTGATTTTGCGAAATGTGCCAATCAAAGTTGTTAAAATCGAGATTCTAGTTTGAATCGGAAACGACCTATAGAATCGAATCGTAAAATTGAATCGTAGAATCGTAAGATTCTACAAACACGTATAATCAAGATATTGCACTCAATCTTCATTGAATATGCTAAAATTATAAGTTAAAAGACCTAAAAATTAGAAAAAATAGTTGTTTACCCACTATATTAGCAATAACTAACAATATATATCTATTAATTGCTTTGTTAGCATGATTCAAATTTGCGAGCTTTTTGCTAGTCAACAGAAATGTATAGAATCGTCTAGAATCGTGAATCGAATCGTCTACCATATATTGGATCGTAAAATCGTAAGATTTTAAGATTTGAATCGCGATTTTAATAACTTTGGTGCCAATCATAGACACGCCTTTGGTAGAACCCATAATTTTCCATCTCTTCTCGATGACTCCGAATCATCTCTTGTTGGTTGATAGCTATCAAAGCTAGGGAGTCTTGTATAGATTGAAAATCAAAGGGTGAAGAAGGATGGGAAGAACTACTTTCAACCCGAGTAGTAGTGGAAGGGGTAAGTCCGGTACGCGGAGGAGGAGGAGGGACGGCTTGTGGTGCTTGGTCGATAAATTGGTCATCCGCTAAGAGGGGCTCGGGAGGGAAAACCTAAGGGTTCCCGGGATTGTCCATCCTAGTCAATTCCTCATTAGGGAGATATCAATAGTGTGTGTTTCTCACCCTCCAACTAAATCGACCCGCGACTCTCGTGAATTTGATCCATTATCGGGATCGGATTGCCTCTAGGTCAAGAAATGGGTTGAGGTGGATGGGTTCGCAAGCATCAACAAGGTGGCCTAACTCAAGTGCATAGGCAAGTATAGTAATCATGCCACCTAGTTGGATATCCCCAGTCATGGTCGGATCCTCCCGTATCTCAAGGCAACGCCTAATGAACAAAAATCCAAAATTGATCTTACCCACATTAGCTCCCGCTCCCGACTCGGAAAGAAAGTACAAAGTTTTAAGGTCTTCCGTGTTTAGCTTGCCTAGGTCTTGCCTAGAAAACAACGCATAGCCTAACATACGGTGGAAGTACCGAAGAACGGGGCTAATGATGTGAGAGGCATGGGAGCTACGTTGGGTAAAGGGTTGGCATTGGGCGATGTCCATCCACCATTAATTTTCATTGTAGGTGGGGTGGGTATGGTGTTGGGGCCATAAGATTGGATGTGAGGGGTCCCAACCAAAAAGCCGGTTGAGTTGAGAGAGTTTGAGGGAATGCTCTTTGTTAAAGAGGCATAAAGTAAGCTTAAACTCTTCAAATTCACCCTCCTTGGAGATTTTCTTCTTCTCGAGGGTTGACAAGAATTCTAGGGTGAGGCGCTCATAGGTGAGTGGGTGTTGTTGTTGAATAAATTCAGCCCACCCAAATTGGGTAGCAAGACCCTTGATATCCTCGTCAATACCCAAAGCTTGGCAAGTCTCGGGGTGGTAGAATTTGTAGGGCGTATTTTTCTCTCACTTAGGGCCGCGTACCGCACTTTATGAGAGGAATTGGGTAGTTTAAGGGGTGGCACATTGACGGAGGGTGGTGGTGGTGCGGGTGTGGATGTGGAGGCTCGGGCCTTTTGTTTTTTGGATTCCCTACCCATTTTCACACCAAATTTACTTCAAGGAAATGTAACCCCCAACAAAAACACTCAATCACAACAATCTAACCACCCTAAATGTTCAAAGCAACACATAAACCACCACAAGTAGTCCTACCAAAATCTACCAAAATTTACGCCAATGCCACTTATCAACAAAATCACATAAGCTCCAACACTAAACTATCAACTTAAATTTCAAAACACATCACAACAATTCATCAAAAAGTTCATAAAATCTTCACCATTTCACAGAACAACCACAAATTCACCACACATTGTTCAATTTATTGACAATCATCTAAAGAGGAAAGAAAATAAAGGAGAGTGAAAAGAAGTTACCCCTTAGAGTATGAAAATACTCTAAAATTTCACCAAGTATGCTTGAATCTCTTGCCTTTGGTTGCTTGTTTTTCCTTGGATTTTCCTGATTTTTTTCTTTTTTTTTTCGAATTTTAAAATAAAAATTTTAAAAACCCTAACTCGCAACAATGGTGAATCTTGTTTTTGTGGTTGTGTGGTGAAAGTGGTGAAAGATGATGAAAAGGAGGGTGAGAGTTGAAATTTAAGGAGATTTAATGTTGGGTAGGGTGGAGGTGAGGGAGAAGAGTGAGAATGGTGAGAGAGAAAAAATGGTGAGAGGAAGAAAATAGTGAGGAAGAAGTGTGAGTGAAGAGAGAGAGAGTGTGAGAGAGGGGAGAAGGAGAAAAAAAAAACTGGTCAGCGTTTTTTTCGAGTTTTTTTTTTTTCCGGAAAAGCTAAGAAGGCCGGGGGTTTACACAGCGCGCCCGCGCTGTACAGTTTTTGAGATTGTCCAAACAGTCTGCCTGAAAAAAAACAACGGCGCGCCCGCGCTGAAAAGAACAGAGCGCCCGCTCCGTTCTGTGCACATTTTAGGGATTGCTTAGCCTTCTGCCAGACGAAAAAAGGGCCAGAGCGCCCGCGCTTAAACACACGGCGCGCCCGCGTTATGTGCTCACGACTAGGCTCAGTGGAAACCCGGATTAGGCGGAGCGCCCATTCCGGGTTATACGGCGCGCCCGTTCCTCTCTCCTTTTGTCGCCATCTCTTCCCATCTTTAAATTTTTACTATAACAAAAAGCAAAAACAAAAAAAAAATTAATAAAACATGGTCTTACTAATTAAGATACAAGATCACACAAATAAAAATAAAATAATAATAATAAAAAAAAAAGGTATAGCAAAGAGTGAAAAGAAAGTTGGGTTGCCTCCCGATAAGCGCCTCTTTTTAGGGTCGTGGCTCGACCGTGTTACCAAGTCGTCACTCATGGATAGTGATGGAGTCGAATTCGTCAAGATAGACGGCATGAGTCTCCTCCATAGGGGCACCTTCATAGTAGGTCTTCAAACGTTGACCATTTACCTTAAATGGTGTTGTGTCTCCCCCTCCAATTTCAACCGCTCCATAGGGGAAGACTTGTTTCACTACAAAAGGTCCGCTCCATCTTAACTTGAGCTTACCCGGAAACAACTTCAACCGGGAATTGTAGAGCAAAACCTTATCCCCAACCTTGAATTCCCTCTTGATAATATGACGATCGTGCCAAGCTTTTGTCCTCTCCTTGTAGATCTTTGCATTCTCATATGCATCTCTTCTCAATTCATCTAGAGCATTGATGTCAAGAAGCCTCTTTTCCCCGGAAGCTTGTAAGTCAAAGTTCAATACTTTAATAGCCCAATGTGCTCGGTGTTCAAGTTCCACCGGTAAATGACATGATTTACCATAAACAAGCTTGTAAGGCGTGGTGCCTATGGGGGTCTTGAAAGCGGTCCGATAGGCCCAAAGAGCATCGTCCAACTTGAGAGACCAATCTTTTCTGGACCTATCTACCGTTTTCTCAAGAATCATCTTCACCTCCCTATTACATATTTCAACTTGCCTACTTGTTTGGGGGTGGTAGGCTAGTGCAATCTTGTGCCTTACACCATACTTTGCAAGAAGAGCTTGAAAAGATTTTTTTGCAAAGTGAGAGCCCCCATCACTAATCACGGCTCGGGGTACACCAAAACGAGGGAAAATGACCTTCTTGAACAACTTAATTACTACCTTGGAGTCATTTGTGGGCGATGCAAGTGCTTCCACCCATTTTGACACGTAATCAACAGCAACCAAGATGTAATTGTTTCCACATGAAGAGGGGAAGGGGCCCATGAAGTCAATACCCCAAACATCAAAGATTTCAAGCTCTAGTATGTTGTTCAAAGGCATCTCGTGCCTCCTTGAGATATTCCCTACTCGTTGACAATGATCACAAGCCTTGATTACTCCCCACACATCCTTAAACATGCAAGGCCAAAAGAAACCACATTGGAGAATCTTGGCCACCGTCTTGTTAGCACTCATATGTCCCCCACAAGGTGAGGAGTGACACATGGTGATAACATTCTCAATCTCATTGTCGGGGACACACCTCCTAAATATCCCATCGGGTCCTCTTTTGAATAGTAGTGGGTCATCCCAAACATAGTGGCGAGCATCATGGAGAAATTTCTTCTTTTGTTGACTAGAAAGTTGGGGAGGTAGAATTTCACATGAGAGAAAGTTGGCTATATCCGCATACCATGGAGCCGGTGTTGCAAGGATAGCGATGAGTTTGTCATCCTGGAATGAGTCATCTATGGGCAACGACTCATCATTGTCCTCATGAAGGGAGAGTCGTGAGAGATGATCGGCTACTACATTCTCCGCCCCCTTCTTGTCCCTTATCTCTATGTCAAACTCTTGTAGGAGCAATATCCATCTTATCAACTGGGGTTTTGCATCCTTTTTAGCTAGAAGGTACTTCAAAGCGGAGTGGTCGGTAAAGATGATGACCATTGAGCCGACTAAATAGGAGCGAAACTTCTCCATAGCATGAATAATTGCCAAAAGTTCCTTCTCCGTAGTAGCATAATTATTTTGAGCATCATCCAATGTTTTGCTTGTGTAGTAGATAGCATGAAGCTTCCCATCTCTCCTTTGCCCAAGCACGGCTCCAACAGCGAAATCCGAAGCATCACACATCAACTCAAAAGGAGACTCCCAACTTGGGGGTTGAATAATGGGAGCCGAAATCAAAGCTTCTTTCAATCTATCAATGGCTAACAAGCAATCATTAGTAAACACAAAAGGGGCATCCTTTACCAACAATTGAGTGAGCGGCTTTGCGATTTTTGAAAAATCCTTTATGAACCGGCGGTAGAAACCCGCGTGTCCGAGAAAGCTCCTCACCCCTTTCACATTAGTCGGGGGTGGGAGGCGCTCAATTACCTCAATTTTGGCACGATCTACTTCGATGCCCCTATTAGAGATCACATGCCCAAGGACTATCCCTTCTTCAACCATGAAATGACATTTTTCCCAATTTATAACTAGGTTCACTTCTTGACACCTTTTAACACATTGACAAGATTTGAAAGACAAGTGTCAAAAGATGAACCACACATGAAAAAATCATCCATAAAAACTTCAATAGAAGATTCAAGCATATCGGAGAAAATAGAAGTCATGCATCTTTGAAAAGTGGAGGGAGCATTACAAAGCCCAAACGGCATCCTTCGATAAGCAAAGGTACCAAAAGGGCATGTAAAGGTTGTCTTTTCTTGATCCTCGGGTAGAATCGGGATTTGAAAGAATCTTGAGTATCCATCCAAAAAGCAAAAATGGCTATGTGTGGCTAACCTTTCTAACATTTGGTCGATGAAGGGGAGAGGGAAATGGTCTTTCCGGGTGGCTTTGTTCAACTTCCTATAATCAATGCACATTCTCCACCCGGTCACCGACCTTGTAGAAATGGTTTCACCCTTTTCGTCCTTAATGACGGTCATGGCACCCTTTTTTGGGACGACTTGAACCGGACTTACCCACCTACTATCGGAGATAGGGTAGATAATGCCCGCTTCAAGAAGTTTTAGCACTTCCTTTTTCACAACTTCCTTCATATTGGGGTTTAGCCGCCTTTGGGGCTCAATTGAGGAAGCACGATCATAATCAAGCAAGATCCTATGCATGCACAAGGAGGGACTTTCTCCCTTGATGTCGTCAATTGTATACCCAATGATACTCCGAAATTTTCTCAAAACTTCAAGTAATTTAGCAAAAGAAGTGTCATCAAGTTTAGAGTTGACTATCACGGGGTAAGTTTCATCTTTATCTAGAAAAGCATATTTAAGAGAGTTAGGGAGGGGTTTTAGTTCAACCTTAGGAGGAGGCGTTGGTCTCTCCTCTATTAATGTCACCTCAAGCACCTCAAACTTGCCTCCCTTAGGTTGGTAGATTGATGCTTCATTCAAACTTTGTTCATAAGCAAGGGCCTCTTCATCTTGTTCAACCACTTCTCCCATTAACACTTTTTGCAAAGGATCTTTCAATTTCACCATAGGCTTGAATTCATCCAAGTCTCCCTCAAGAATATCAATTCTATAAATTTCACCAAGCATCGGTGCATTCATCACTTGAGGAAAGGTGAACTCAATCTTCTCATCTCCCACATGGAAGGTTAGTCTCCCATTTCTTACATCTATGACGACTCCGGCCGTCTTCAAGAATGGCCTCCCAAGAATAAGGGGCATGACATGATCCTCCTCCATTTCCATAATCACGAAATCACAAGGAACAAACACTCTTCCCACTTGAACCGGAACATCCTCCAACACACCCAAGGGAATTCTAACGGAACGATCCGCTAATTGAATGGACATCCTTGTGGGCTTTACCTCACCAATCTTCAACCTTTTTGCTAAGGAAAGAGGCATAAGGGTAACACTTGCTCCAAGATCACATAGGGCATTCTTAGCATCTAGATCACCAATCTTCACCGGAATGAAGAAGCTACCCGGATCTCCTTGTTTCTTGGGTGGTTTGTTTTGAAGAATAGCACTCACCTCCATAGGTAAAGAGACCGTTGCACTTTCTTCAAGCCTTGCTTTGTTAGAGAGAATTTCCTTCAAGAACTTGGCATATGCCGGCATTTGTGACATAGCATGAAGAAAAGGAATGTTCACTTGAAGGCCCTTCATGACCTCCAAGAACTTGGAAAATTTTGCATTCAACTTCTTTTCAACTACCCGGTGTGGAAAGGGGATGGGAGGTTTGTAAGGTCTCATTGGTGCTTTCTCATGGACTTCTCCATCTATTTCAATTTCTTTCTCAAGTTCTTTCCCACTCAATCTCTCCTCACTTTGGTGTTGCTCTCCTTCAATTACCTCACTCTCAAACTCAATGTTCATTTCATTTTTTCAACTCCCTCATCTTTCTTTGTGTGATCTTCTTCTCTTATCTCCGGCCCCTCATATTCCTTTCCCGATCTCAAAGTTATGGCCCCTATAAAGACCTTGGGATTTACCTCGGGTTGACCCGGTAATGAAGTTTTGGAGTTTGAAGGAGAACTACCCACTTGTTGTGCTAGTTGAGATAATTGAGTTTCAATCATCTTATTGTGGGCTTGGACTTGTTGAATTGAGGAGGATAGCTCATTGTGCCTTCGATCGTTCTCCGCATTGGCGTTGGTTTGTTGAATCATGAAAGTTTCCAATATTGACTCAAGGTTGGATTTGGGATTCGAAGGTTGGTTGAATGAAGGCCTTTGTTGTTGGATTTGATTGAAACCCGGAGGCTTGTATGAAGCTTGTTGGGCTTGTGGAGTGGGTTGGTAAGCGTTTTGAGGAGGTTGGTAGGAGTTTTGAGGAGGTTGGTAGGAGTTTTGAGGAGTGGTTTGATTGTTTTGGTTTTGTTTCCACCCAAAGTTGGAGTGATTTCGCCAACCCGGATTGAATGTTTGAGAATAAGGGTCATTTCTTTGGCCAACCATAGCCGCTTGTTCCATGGTGGAAACACAATATGAAGAGTTGTGGTCAACCCCACCACAAGTCTCACATGATAGAACTTGTGTAGGAGTTGAACTAGATGATGCAAAGCTAGCTTTCTCTAATTTTCGGGTCAACAAATCTACCTTAGATGCTAGAAGGTCAATGCTTTCCAACTCATGCTTAACCACTCTCCTTGATTGATTTTGCCTTCTTTCTCCACCCCATGCATAGTTTTTCACAACCTCTTCAATCATAGTTTGGACTTGGTCCACCAGAAGCTTCTTGATTTGACCCCCGGATCCGGAATCCAAGTTGGCTTTAGATGTAGGCGTGAGACCATCATAGAAGTTTTGCATGAGAAGCCATTGATTGAAACCATGATGAGGACATTCTCGAATATATTGCTTGAACCGCTCCCAAGCCTCACTCAAAGTTTCATCTTCGTCTTGAGAGAAGTTAGAAATTTTTCTCCTCATTTCCGCGGTTTTCTCGGGTGGGCAATATTTATCCAAGAATTCTGTTGTAACTTGCGCCCAAGTTGTAAGAGAACCCTCGGGAAGCGATCTCAACCAATGTTTTGCCTTGTCCCGAAGAGAAAAGCCAAACATATGCATTCTTATGTACTCCGAGGTAACATTGTTATGTTAAACCGTAGCACACAACTCCAAAAAGCTATCCAAGTGAGCAAAGGGACACTCCTTGGAATCTCCATCAAATTGATCGGTTTTTATCATCCGTATAAGTTGCGGTGAAAAATCAAAATTATTGGCGGTAGTGGTAGGGAGTGCAATACCACTTCGAAGCTCAAAGGCTTCGGGATGCCCATAGTCACGGAGTAGTCTTTGAGGTGGATCCTCTTCCGCCATATCAGACTCAACTAACTCTTCCGATTCGGAATCCGAAAATTGAATAGCAAACACTAGTAGATTTTTTGCTAATTGCTGGGGTAGTATTGCTGCGGTTTTACCTGTACACAGCAATAAACCACGAAAAAAAAAGGAAAAATCGAATTAAACATATTGCTGCGGTTTTGGTGGAAACCGCAGCAATATACATCAACGGTAACATTTCAAGCTGTCTTTGACCAGGTCTAACGAAATATATTGCTGCGGTTTCGTCGAAGAACCGCAACAATAGATTAAAATATTACTTTTTTATTAATATTTGAACCTATTGCTGCGGTTCTTGGAAGAAACCGCAACAATAGACTGTTTTAATAAGTTATAAAACGCGACCCAATTAGGTTCTAATTCCTCTCTCTCTTTAACGCAGCCGTTTTCTCTCATCCCCTCTGTCCTCTCTCTCTCCTCAATCTCCTCACTCTCCTCTCACTCGCCGACCGTTCGTCCGTCATATTCCGTCGTCCTCCTCTCACGATTCTTGCCTCTCTCTCCTCCTCGTCGTTCCTTCTCCATCGCCGACCGTTTCCTCTAACCGTTCAAATCCCGGCGCTCAGACCAACATTTTCGCTCTAACTGTTCGAATGCCGGCGCTACAACCAACACCGGTACTCCATCTCTCTTTCATATTTGTCTACTACCTGCAAATGTTACACAATTATATGTTAATGACATATAAATTTAACATAAAGTTTTTATCTTTGAATCATGCTGATTAGAATGAAGACATATTGAGGGATACCCATTTGATTTTTTTTAACAGAATGAGGGTACCCATTAAAGATTTATGATAAAGTTTGGATTTTTAACTTGAACTCATTGTAAAATGAATTAAATGTGAAATACCCATTAAAGATTTATAAGATAAAGTTTCGATTTTTAACAGAATGAGGGATACCCATTGCATAAATTTTAGATTTATTGACAAATTAGAGATCAGATGAAGAGAAAGTTTGGATTTTTGACTTATATTGAATGTCTTCGCGAGAACTCGTTTGATGGTGAAGGTTGCTGACTTGCTGCGAAGAACGATGTTGAAGGTTGAAGCGAAGCGAAGAACACCGGTACTTCTCAGCGATGGTGAAGGTTGCTGATTTTGATGTTGAAGGTTGATGATTCACTGTTGATTTAGTTTTTCATTTTCTTTTTCATATAGTCTTCGTCGGCGAATCTCAGTTCTTGCTTCTAATTTCTTTTTGTTTTTTTCTTCATTTTTATTGTTTGAGATTCAATGATGTTTAGGGTTTCTGATTTTTATTATGCATATTTTCGTATTTAGTTTTTATATGTTTTTTTTTGTAATTGTTTTGTATATACTGATTTTATTTTGTATATACTGAATTTTATTGTCGATTGTTTATATATATTTACATTATTGGTAGCGTGATTTGTTATTGATGAGATTTCTCTAGTTTTATTTGTATTTTTCAGTCATTTTCCAATCTAGCTAGCTAAAAAAAAAATCTCCACTGACATCTATTGCTGCTGTTCCTATAAAAAACAGCAGCAATAGGTTTTATTTTTTTTTAAAAAAAATACCTATTGCTGCTGTTCCTACCAAAAACAGCAGCAATAGGATTCATTTTTTTATTAAAAAAAAATACCTATTGCTGCTGTTCCTACCAAAAACAGCAGCAATATGATTCATTTTTTTATTAAAAAAAATACCTATTGCTGCGGTTTCGGGTAAGAACCGCAGCAATAGGTTAATTACCTATTGCTGCGCCCTTAATTGCTGCGCGGCTAAAACCGCCGCAATAGGCCACATAATGACCGCAACAATAAGCATTTATTCTACTAGTGAAACTCGGATTGATCTTGAAGTAGCCTTCTCGCACTTCTTAGAGTTTTGTCCAGTTCCGGATTATAGGGTATAAGTGGTGATTGTTTGCTCTTCCTTGTCATGCACAATCAAACAAAGTTAAGTAGATCGTTAGTAATAACAAGTAAGACACTCAAAACCAAGAAAACACGATATTTACATGCAAAAAAAAGACTTAGTCTCATCTACAATAGCTTTTTCAATGTAATGCTATGCCTCCCTGGCAACGACGCCAAAATTTGATAGGCCGTCGTCGAGCCTAACAAAGATAAACCTAACTCGGTCTCTCTAACTAAATAGAAAGGGCAAGCAAGGGTCGAATCCACAGAGAGACAAGATTAAACACCAATAAGCTAATGTATATAATAAGCTAGGCTAAGACAATGGTGATTGAAATTTGGGTTTTTTATACTATTTAGGAACTAACTAAAGAGAACTAAATCAAGCAAAGAACAAAGGTTTGCGATAAAATTAGAGGGACTAGGATATGGGATTCACCACTCAAATCAATCATGAACTTCAACAAACAAAAAGGGGGATAACAATAGCAATGGATAAAAAGTGGTCATCTCTTAAATCCCTAATTACTCTTTCAAACTAAAAAGGGCTACTTAAGTTGAAAATTAAGGTCTATTTTCATGCACCAAAACTCCAACTCAAGAACATGAATGACAAGATGACAAATTTAACCCCTTAGTTAAAAACCCCTATTTTAATGCAAGTCTAGCTAAGTGAACATATGGGGAGTCAACTCTTCAATTTCATCTTTCAACCCTTCATTGAAGTGACTAACATTTAAGTTTCAAAGGAGGCCAACCACAAAAACTACCAATAGGAACCCCAATAGTTCATTTAAATCCAACAACCAAGTTAGACCCCCAAAAAGAGTGCAAAGTTCATAACTTTAATGAGGGTTTCACCCCATACCCTAGAAAAGGGACTACTCACTATTCATGGGATCCACAACACAAAATAAATGATTCAATGTCATAAATGAGTGGTAAATACTAGAGATTTCAAGTCAAAACTAATATCAAAGCATAAACAACAAGTATTGAAAACTAGTGACAAAGTAAGAGAGAGAAGAGATAAAAGTGAGATAAAGAATTATACTAGAAATTTCAAATCTTCATGAGAATCCCAATATTCAAACTTCAAATTCCAAAATATTCCTTGCAAAAGCTTCAATCTTTCCTAGATTAGAGAGTAAAATAATATTAAGGCCCAAAAAATGTGGCTAGGTTTTTCAGTCCTCCCCTTCAAAACGGCAACAAATAGGGTATTTATACCCCTTACATTTCCGCAAGAAAAGCTGGAAATCGCGAGAAAATTAGAACAGCGCGCCCGCGCCATACAATCTGGAGAGCCCGCGCAGTGTAAATTCCAGCCAACGCTGGGTGCAGGGGAAATGCACGGCGCACCCGCGCCATAGTGTCTGGAGCGCCCGCGTTGTGCAATTTTTGCAGCTTCTAAACTTTCTGCCTCGGTGAGAAAATGACCGGAGAGCCCGCGCTAGAAACAATGGTGTAACACCCCCGCCAACCCGAACCCTTTTTCATTTAATAAGACTCGAGATGGGGGAAAATCCACGAGGGTTCGAATCAACGGGCGTGCTACCGCGCACTTATCTCCTTGGAAATAAATGCAAGGCTAGATTAAAGCATACTAAATTCAAATAAATTAATCCTTACAACCAAGTAAATTGTTCATTAAATATTACTAATTACTAAAGAGTTTCAGAGTTCCAGCGGAAGCTAAATCATAAGCTAAGTAGATGACAACTCTAAGTGATCTCTCTTTTGTTCCCCCGTCGATCACCCACCTGCACAAATACATTGAAAAGAAACAAGAGAGACAAGCTCCCAAAAATCAGAAAAACTGAGTAATTCCAACTCCATCCCGTAAAAATACTTAAGTTGAAAATATATTGTAAAATAGTAGATTAATAGGGTTGAAAAGCATAGTACACATACACATGTATATACAATGAATAATAGCATAATTAATTCAATTAATCAAATTATTTAAGGAGAGGAAAGAGAACGCCGATGAGCGGGGTCAATCCCCGTAACCACTTACTTCAACATTGTAGGCCGGGGTCAATCCCCGTAACCACCTACGAATAACATAATGGCCATAATAACGGAGTCCCTAGTGTGCACACCCCTTCTACTTGGATCACAACAAGATAGAAGGAAGACAAGAATGAGAATAATCGGCATAGTAACCGAGAGAACCTCGTAGGGGCGTTGAACCTCTCATACAGGGCAACCTGTTCATCATTTCCCTCCGATATTTCACTTTACGTGATTAACATCTTTTAATCAAGTCATCACATAAATTACGTACACATTTACGTCATCTTGTTCAATCTAGTGTGAACATATTCAATCCATCATAATCTCAATTCATTCATAGGGTTCCAATAACTCATTTCATAAACACAACCGTCACTTGAGTTCATTTATCACTTCAGATTCATAATCATTTCATTATCACAAGTTCTTATCAATTCCAACTTTCATAAAGTCTCGATATTAATAATAACAATAATAATAATCATGATGATATATAGTAATAATAATAACAATAATAATCATAATCATAATAATAATAATAGTAATAATAATAACAATAATAATATTAATAACCATAATAAAGTTATAGTAAACATCTTTGTCATATCGTACATCGTCCATAGTCATGATTCATAATCGAAATCCATAGTCGTTGTTCATTTTGTCCTTCATATTCATATTTCGCATTAAGTCGATAATCCATAATTATAGTCCATACTTATAAATTTTATAAGCACATAATCACGTAATCAATTCATTTTATACTAACGGGATCTATGTTTAGATGGACATCGGAGATTACCTCGTGACGCGTGCCCAAAAGTTAGATTCACGAACCGATTAACACTCTTGATATTCCTCGTCTACGCAATCGGAATCTACATTAGACGTTAACGAAATCTGAGTTAGTTACCTAAATAACCCCTTTTTATATAAAATAAACAATTTAAATAATTCAAATAACTCAAAGAATTCTTAATGATTTTAAGAGATTTTATAAATCAAGGTTTATGGTTTTCAAATTATTTATGAAATCATTTTAAATTACTTAAAGATTACTTCAACTTTATTTTTATTCACTTAAACGATTATTTTAACATAAAAACTAACTTTGTTACACTTCTTACTTTGATTTAGAAAATTTAGAAATATGTTTTCAAGTTATAAAAGACTAAGTTAATTAATCTAAGATATACCAACTTAATAAAGTAAGTTAATATAATTATAGGATACCAATCTAAACTAATTAATCAAAAGTAAACATTATTTAGTTATTATAAAGAAAGAAAGTCAAAGTCATTTGTTTTGTTTTTTAAAAAAAATAATAATAAACTAATTAAAACTAAAATAAAGGGGGAAAGGGGAGGGTAATACTGATTCATAAAATCAGTTGTCATTCACCAAGAAAAAAAAAAGAACGAAGGAAAGAAGGAAGGAAGGAAGGAAGGAAGGAAGGACAGAGGAGGGCGAACAGAGGGAAGAAAGAAGAGGAAGGAGGTGGCGCTGGGCTTTCGGTGGTGGTTTGACGCGGGTGGCAGCAGGGCGCTGCGAAGGGGGGAAGGAAGCGGCGAAGGCCGGGCCGCGAAGGAGGTTGGGCTGGTTTGTGGGTGGTCTTGGTGGACGGCGAGATTCAGGTGGGGTTAGGTGGTTCGAGTGGTTTCCGGTGGTTCAGGTGGAGCGGTGCTGCGGTGGTCGTGGTGGTTCGATGGTGGGCAGAAGAGTGTTGTTAATGGTGGATTGAAATTTCATTTGAAAGTTGCAAAATCAAAAATCAGAAATTAAGGAAGGAGATAAATGAATTGAAGCAAACCTTTTGAGATTGTTTGCTTGAGCAATTGGATGTGTTTGGGTTGCTATTTATAGAGCAAAATTTCTGAATTTGTGAGCTTAGTCAACCTCCATTAATGGAGAAAGCATGGTGAGGTATGGGCTATGGTGGTAGCTCTTTGAAAATAGCCCCTAATATCCGAAAATTGTGGATTGAGTTTCAAATATTTACTGACAAAGCTGAGATTTTATGTTGAAAATCTTGATTCTTGTGTGCTGTGAATCAGACGAAGAAGAATGGAGGAGAGGAAGATGGAAGATGGTGATCATCATTGATCACGTTTTTTTTTTTTTTTGTTTTGTTTTCCTTTTCTTTTTTGCTAACAAAAATGCCACATGGGTTGTGGACTTGGTATTTGGGCTATGGATTACTAAAATGGATGGACAACTTGTACAAGGATACCCACAACAAAAAAATAAAGAGTTTAATTTACCATAATTAAATTATTTAGAAATAATCATTTAAATAAAACTTGTTAAATAAATCAAAACTAAATGAAATTATTATTTTAATAAACATAGTTATCAAATAAAATCGCATTATCATAAAATAAAATTTAAGTGGAAATAATATTAAACTTTAATGAATAATAAAATAATCTTTGAAAATTTGGGATATTACAAATGGAGCGCCCGCTCCTTACAACAAAAAGCGTGCTCTCCTCTTGGGACCCCAAATGAGTCCTCCCAATGGGCATGGGGTGTAGGCTCTTCCTTAAATTCTGCTTTCCACGATCTTTTCCCTTGAGTTGAAACACTAAGAATACCTGCAAGAAAGAGGAAACCAAAACAAAGAGCAAAATAGAGTCCTAATGGAGGGAAAAATGCCTAAAACCCGAAATTCGTCATTAGAAAAGGTACTAAGTGAGATTGTTAGCAAAACGGCGGTTAAGTTAATGAAGATAAGGAAATATGTACAAGAAATGATGGGACATAGGAGGCTAAAGTGAGTTAAAAACTCACTTATCGGGATGGAGAGCAAGAAAATGAGGGAAACAAAATTTTGGACGAAAAGTTTAAAGTTAAGATGGTAAAATACAAAAAAAGGAGTATAAGATGGTTAGTCTCAAAATAGGAAAAATATAAGGTGGTTATATTTAAAAAAATCCTTTTAAAAAGGTAGAACCTATAAAAACTCAAAGCTATCTTACGAACAT
This sequence comes from Beta lomatogona, assembly GCA_947646795.1. Taxonomy (NCBI): domain Eukaryota; kingdom Viridiplantae; phylum Streptophyta; class Magnoliopsida; order Caryophyllales; family Amaranthaceae; genus Beta; species Beta lomatogona. The sequence continues at coordinate 38,375 of CANSNZ010000290.1, read as the reverse complement.
AACTACATTTCTAGTAGACCATTTTAGAAAAATTGTTAATAGTGAGGTGGATTCTGGCATGCATTAAATTCTATTAGTAGTGGGTTAAAAGACCCAATTGATAAACAAAATATGAACCCTATATTAAATAGTGATTATGATCCCAAAACAACGCTTCTTTGAACATTCCTTTATCTAATTGCATATAAATAAAAACTATAAACAATTAATATTTGGAATATTAGCATTGAAATGTATCTAACAATAACCCACTTGACTATAACCTTGTCTAGTATTTAACAGAAAGCGGATAACTGTTAGCTGATGCTTGATAGCTAATTGCTTATTGTATTAGATGGGTTTGGGTGTTAGGCTAACATATTGTATTAGGTGTTTGTATAAAGATGTTTGGTAAATAACTGATAGTTGATTGCTACTTAATTGCATAAAATGACTAATAAGGACATGTGCACAATTCATTATTATACTTCCTATTATTTATAAATATAATTTACCCCACTAATTTCCAAACATCTAAAATAAAAAAACTCCTCCCCAACTTTTTTTAAAAACAATCAGTTATTATTTCAAAGTTCTACTACCTCCGTCTCAGACTGAACACTTTCCTTTTATATTTGCCCCAAATTAGTTTGAACACTTTCATTCTTGGCATGGTCCCACCATTAATATATTATTTCTTTTACACATCTTTGGCCCACACTCTACCTTTTATCAATAAAAAGTTGCCCAACTGTCTCTCTCTTCTAATAAAAAAATACTCCCTCTGTCCCAAAATATAGTTCCCATTTCCATTATGGGTGTCCCAAAATATAGTTCCCATTTCCATATTTAGTTCCACATTTTTCCGTAATTTGTCAGAAAAACCGTGTCCCATCATTTATTTGTTTCTTGAATTTTGTTTTTTGCTTTGTTTATTCAACCCAAGTGTTACAATTAATGCTCTTTCACCAATTATTTTCCATTCTCTCTCCTAAAATCATCTTTTCCCATACAACATTTATTTAAATAAACAAAAAATCTTTACTATCCCTCTTATATTCTACTTGCATAAATTACCGTGAAAAAAGGGAAATGAGAACTATATTTTGGGACGGAGGGAGTACCCACCAACTCCTATCACATCTATTTTTTAAATAAAATAACATTTGATAACCACACAACTTATCATATTAAACTACGTGTCCCAATAAGTGTTCAGATCTTTGTGGGACGGAGGGACTAATTACCAAAAAGAGTAGTAATTTCCCAAGATTACGCGCAATAGTGCTATAATCGGGACAAGCTCTATGAACACCACACTGACCACAGTATTGACGAAGTGGGTAGCAAAAGTAACAACCAACAAATCTGCAATGGCGAACTAAAACCACCCCTCTCTAAAACCCTAAACCTCCCTTCTTTCTCTCTCCTCTCCAACCCTCCAAAAAATGATGTACGGAGAACCTCCCCAGCAACAGCAACAGCAACAACAACAACCACCACCGCCGCAACAATTTCAACACGCGCCACCTCCACACATGCATCCTCCGCCACAATTTCAACACGCGCCACCTCCGCCACATCAGCACCAACAGCCACCTGGCATGGACTTCCATAGGGGCCCACCACCTCCTCCTCCTCCTTCAATGATGCGTCCTCCTTCCGCTTCTCCTGCTCCTAATCTCCCTCCTCCTCCCGATTTTCACCACCCGCAACAACAACAACAACAACAACAACTACTACAGCAACAACAACAACAACAACAACAACAACAACAACAACATCCTTATGACTGTAATTTTTTTAATTTCTCTCTCCTATCAGCTTTTTATCTCGTGAATTACCGCTTAAAAATGCAATGTCGTTTGGATTTTTCAGATTCAGGAATTCTCGTTTAATTGATTGAGCTGCATTGTTTATTTAATTGATAGAGTTGTGGTTTATATTTTATGAATCGTTGTGATATTAGTATATAATTTTGGACTTTATGTTTAACAATAGTTGTTACTGATTTTCTGGTTAATTGTGGTACATTATGAACAATTTGAAATGTGCTGCAATTAGATATTATTCCTGCACTTCAATAAGAATGCCAGAATTAGATTGCGTGGGTTGAGGGTATTATTATCGGGCTTTTTCGGGGAGGGGGGTTTAAGTGAGAGAAATTAGGTAGTAAAGTATCCGAAGTGGGGGAGGACTGAAGGAGGGGATGAGTGGTAAGTTTTTTTTTCACCCTGATTTGGTTTTAATCGGAGGAGAACCCCCTTGTTAGTTCCTGCTCAAGAAGTAGAAGCTACACAAGGATGTAGGTCAGCGTCGTGCATTATCCACATCCTACGGACAGGTGCACCTTCTGATTGCACTCCCTGCTTAGTGCTTATTGACCATTTTCCTTTAGAAGCAGAATATAAGTGTCTAAATAAGGATTACATATGGATTTTATTCTCTCCCTACGGTTGGCCTTGGTATTTATTTAAAACACGGTGATATTGTCTTCGCCACGTTGTTATGCCCTCCTAGAGTTTCGACTACAGTGTTAGGTGGTGGATAGACATTTTATGATTTTGTGGACTGTGAGTTTCCATAAAATGTTTTTGGCTTGTGGTAGGATAAATGAGATGAAAGATAGGCTGTCTGATTTTAGTGGTTTAATGAAGAATAGTAATTGAAGAAGCTTAATTATTGTTAATTTGTTATTATATTAGGGATGTTAGGGAAGGTGATAAGTAACCGTTGAAGACTTAAGGGAGAGGTGTTATTGAATCCATCCAAAGTGTTTGATTTTGTAACTGCATGTTCTTTTCAGTTTTCATAGATTAATTGTTTTATTTATCAACTCAGATTATTTGCTTGAGGACTGTATATCTTTTAGAATCAGTCTCATATAGTCTCTTTTCGCCTTGCTCTATCTAGCTCATGGTGATAGTTATGCGGCAAAAAGGATGAGAAAGCTTACACAAAGACGAGCTGTTGATTATACGAGCACGGTTGTCCGATATGTTCAGGTATTTTGTTATAAGTTTAACGTTGCATCTCTAATCGACATGGCAGTATCTCTGAACCTACAGCCTTAATGTCACTCAAGCTTCTATGTAATGTCCTGTCATATTCTATAAGCCTTTTGTTCTTTGCTAACATAGTAACTTAGCTACCCATCTTTCATCCTCATATGCCCTACACTGGGTTTTCTGTAAGATGTTAATTTTTTTGTCTATCTTTTTGAGTCTGAGAACTTTAAATTCTAGTCCACTTGTCTCGTTTTTTTCCCTGTATTCCTTTTGTGCTTGTGCTATGTCCCTCCCTTGTGATTTGTGAAGCCTTTTGATATATCACTATCCTCTAATGGGAAGGAAATGAATAGGTTGAATAAATAATCTAAAAAGTATGGTATTCTTCTTTGAAATGTTAGAATGTATTTATGAAAAAAACTTGACAGAAGTCTGCTGCTTTCATCACTATCACTTATAATGTACCTGAATTTTTTTTCTAAGAGTGCAGGATAAGATATTCAGCAAGATGGCTAATTAGCTATAAAGCATTACAGCTATACTATCTTTTCTTCTTGTCCTCTCATGACAACATATAGTGATTGTTATCTTAAACTTTCACATTACAGACAAATTAGAAGATGTTAAAAAGAAAAAAATTGCACAAATTTTACCTTTTTCTTTTTCTGCTATTGGGGATGGGGTAGGAGGAGGTTACGGAATCAATATGTTAGCTTGACGATGAATGTTAATTCAATATAGGTTTCTCATTCAAATGAAAAAAAGTTGTATGCTTGAAGCTTAATTTGAACCTAGCAATGCATTATTCATTTTATCAACAAGCAGATTTTTATGCAGAATTTCAAATTTCTGCAGTATCTTATAGCAATGGCTACGCAATCATAAGTACATGATTTTTTTTATAGTACATTATGTCATGAATATGTGTTTTTTAATACAGGTAGGACATATTGATGTGTACATATTACTTGCTCTTTACATTGTTGTTAAAGCCTTAAAGGTGCACTAATTGTTATAGTTTTTCTTGCTTGTTTGAATTCCTGATTCAAACTGCTTGAAGATGGTTAAGTTGTATTTACTTACAGATCTTACACTTATGGTCTCAAGTTCAGGGTTTCGGAGCGCCTTTTAACTTTTTTTTGGACATGATACTTACAGATTCGCATGTCGCAGCGTGATTCGAGGGACCGAACAATATTGCAACCTACCCCTGGAGCTGCTATTGATGTGAGTTGCCTTTTTGCATTTTCTTCATGTCTAATATAGAATATGCTTTAGTTTACCAACAATTTTTCAAAAGGTTGTTTATTACTATTTTCACTAGATGCTTTACTTCTAAGAAGTTGTTTCTTTGGAATGTCCACAAGAAGTGGAAAAGGAACTCGTGCAGACCAAAAATGGTTGTTAGTTCACATCGTTGCTTTTTTCTTGTGATTGTTGGTGCAGTTGTTACCACCGGTTGCTTATTCTGATAATCCATCGACAAGCTTTGCAGCAAAATTTGTTCACACGTCTTTGAACAAAAACAGATGCTCTATTAATCGTGTTCTGGTGAGTTTGCAGCTATGGTCATTATGTATATGGGGGGTTCAGGGCTTGTTATGCTTCTACTGCAATGTATTTTGTCTGAAAACCATGGGAAGGTTTAGGTAACAAGGAACTAGCTCAAGTAGAGTCTTCACTATTCTGAATAATGACTGGAAAAATGAAAGCATTGTTGGTCTGCACTGTTTTGACGCATTAATGCATTATGCTCTTTCAGCCTGCAGGCTGCGCTCATAAAAGCTATAAAAATCGTTCTTTTATATCTATTTGTGAAGTGATTATATCTTGAAATTTTTCATATCATCTTGGAAATGTAATAGATTAGCTGCGCATTTTCCTCAATGTGAAATCTGTTCCATCTTACTTACTTTCACATTGTGCTCTGATGTCTTGCTATAACAGTGGACTCCCAATGGAAGGCGTCTAATTACAGGTTCACAAAGCGGTGAATTTACTCTCTGGAATGGCCAGTCGTTCAACTTTGAAATGATCCTCCAGGTATGTTTGACTGGAGTTCTGAAATCTTTTTGATTTGTTAGCAAAAGACAATTCTGATGTAGTTTGTGCAGGCTCATGAACAAGCAGTCAGGTCAATGGTATGGAGTCATAATGAGAATTGGATGGTTACCGGGGATGATGGAGGCTCAATAAAGTAATTATTTCCTCTTATGACCTATTTTAGGAAGTAATTTATTTTTCTTATAGGTTTTTCAAAACTCCTGCAAACTTATCTCTTATACTGGAAAGAGTATCTGATGCATATGATTGTTGATGTTGGTGCTCTGAACTGGGCTTTTGCTAGGTATTGGCAGAATAATATGAATAATGTCAAGGCCAACAATTCTGCTCATAAAGAATCAGTGCGGGATCTGAGGTACATATTTCTTGGATTCAAGTGTTGGGAGTTTCAATTAATGTCTCTAATGTGGGGTCTGGGATTTGTAACAGCTTTTGTAGAACAGACCTGAAATTCTGCTCTTGCTCTGATGATACTACTGTAAAAGTTTGGGATTTTGCCAGGTGTCAAGAGGAGAAGTCATTAACAGGTAATGTGCTTTGTATATTTGTAGTTGGAAAGTACTTCCTCCGTTCTTTTTCTATTGCAACAGTTGAGTTTTCACACTTGCCAATGCACAACTTTAACTATTAGTATTTTAATTACATATTAGTAAAAATTATAAAAATTTGATATTTTGAAAGTTTATATATCGAGACAAATCTAACAAGACTCCACATGACTATATTTTTTCTTATGTAAAAATCACAATAAATAGTGAAAGGGTGATGGATGAATAGTGTAAATACCCTATTGTTGCAATAGGATAAGAATGGAGGAAGTATCTGTCAATCCTAACATGAAGTTAAAGTGATAATTTATTCTATAGTTTGGCTTACGGAATTTACTGAGTATTTCATGTGGCAAGATTTCTCTTTCTTCTCCCCCCCTTTTCTCTCTTTAATATTATCCTATTGTGCGTAAAGTAACCTAAGACTGTTGCACTTGTGGGTTGAACTCAGGCAGGCCATGGTTGGGATGTGAAGAGTGTTGATTGGCACCCTACAAAGTCTTTACTTGTCTCAGGTTTGTTTAGTTGTGAGAACTCTACCGCAATTTTACAAATGCATTCAAAGATGCTTATTTTTTTTTGTGCTCAGGTGGTAAAGATAACCTTGTGAAACTTTGGGACGCTAAGTCTGGGAAGGAGCTGTCCTCATTGTATGTAAAATATTCCTACTCCTGGATCTTGTATCATTGTAATTAAAGAATAGAACTTCTTATCTAATCTTGCCTGTCTTGTTCAGTCATGGTCACAAGAACACTGTGCTTTGTGTCAAATGGAATGACAATGGAAACTGGGTACTAACTGCTTCCAAGGATCAAATAATCAAGGTATACACGATATTCATTCCCAAAATTGTTTACTTTTTTCCCCTACCTGGAGCATTGGGAGGGTGGGGGTAGGGAGAATATGGGAACGATTTTGTATAATTACCTCTTCCTAATATGCGATGCATCAATTCCTTCTGTATTTGTGGACTTCTAATAATATCTTCTTCTTGGCAGCTTTATGATATAAGGGCTATGAAGGAGCTTGAATCATTTCGTGGCCACAGGAAGGATGTTACTGGTAGGGATAACCTTTCTCGAAAAATTAGACTACGTATATTTTTTTTGGTGGACTTGCACTTCAACACAAACCATTATCTTTCTCAAAATTTCTTATGGTACTTTCTCATATGATCTTAACAAAGTCGTGTTTGCTAAGATATAGAGGATTTTTTTTAAAAACTGAAGCTACTTAATTCTGTAAAACAAGCTCTGGCGAAATATGCTTTAAGTTTAACAAGTTGTAAATAAACGAGTCGGATTTTGGTTCACATTTTTCATTGTGGACAATTTTGGAATAGTATATTCTTAGTTTATCTTCTTTTCCTTCTATCATATAATTTGAACATTCTGAAATGGATACTATAACATGTAAATGGGACAGAGGGAGTGTTGTACTTTATTGGTAAGCTAAAATTCTGGTATTGTTACTATGGTTTGTGTAAATGTTTCCAATTGGGGAATAGGCAAACTGTAGTACCAATTTCTTTATTTCATTGCAAAAGTTCCCACTGCTGATTGAATATCTTGGAACATTATTGTGAAAGAATGTAAGAAATACTATGTTTGATGTGGATATATAAGGTTTTAGTAGGTTTTCCTATCGTGTCTGCTGTTAAGACATGGGTGTTAGAGGCTATTAGTGTGTTAGAGTAATTGAGGCTCTTGGAAAAATTGGAGGGGAAGGGGGAAGACGAGATCATATTACCTAGACTTAGCTACTGGTGTTTTTAACAAGGATTTCTTGAGGTGTTGGGCTCAGCCTTTTCATGAAATTTTTCTATGGTTTTGGTAAAAAAATGGAGAGTGTCCATTATGATTATATGAGTAAGCACTTGTGGAATTTGCATTTGCAAGTTCCACGAGTTTGGTGGTTTTCTGGGATGAACACTGAGGAGGATGCAGTTGAATAGGATTGTACTAAAGATTGAGCTCAGTCGCTCAGGGGGTGGTAGTATGTAATGGAAAAGACAGATAGCACAGGCAGTAATGGAAAATGCAAAGAAAATAGAAGAAAAATAGAGTTTTTTTGATAGATTAAGGAGGAAATATTCTGTTTTTTTGATAGACCCGGTCAATCTGGACCACGCTATGGACCTAGCAGGGAGAATTGAGGCCAAGCAGAAGAATGGGCCCAAAGGAAGATACCTGACCATGGGAAAGAATCCAAATGTTGCTGCAACTTCTTTCAAGGCCCAAACAAATTATTACAACCCATCCTTTGGAAACAAGGGAGCCCAAACTAACCCCAACCCAGCCAAAACACAAAACCCACAAAACTTCCTAACCCCCACCCAAAGCACCGGAGAAATACGAAGGCTGACTGACAAGGAGCTGCAGTTTAAACGGTAGAGAGGGTTGTGTTTTCGTTGCGACGACAAGTGGTCAGCGGGCCACCGGTGTAGGCGCAAGGAGTTAAGCGTCCTGGTGACGTAAGAGGAGGAAGAGGAGATGGGCAGGGAGGAAACCATGGCTGAGGAGATTAAAGAAATCCCCCATATCCCAACCGAAATCTCTTTAAACTTGGTGGTAGGAATCTCGGATCCCAAAACCATGAAGTTGGTCGGAGTTTTGAAGGGCCAGGAAGTTGTCGTGATGGTAGATCCCGGCGCGACACATAATTTTGTGTCCTTGACAGCAGTAGAAAAACTGGGAATTCCGGTAAGTCCAAACAAGGGGTTTGGAGTTTCTCTAGGCAACGGAGAGGCGATTCAGGGCATAGGAGAGTGTAGAAAAATGGAAATTGAGGTACAAGGAGTGAAGATATGCGAGGATTTTTTGCCTCTCAAGCTTGGGAATTCTGATGTTATTCTCGGGGTGCAGTGGCTAGAAAAATTGGGGACAGTAGAGACAAATTGGAAACTTCAGCTGATGAGGTTCAAGGAGGGCGAGAGGATGGTGACATGGCAAGGAGATCCCTCGTTGGAAAGGTCGAAAATCTCCCTACGAGCTATGATTCGAACCTTACAACTCGAAGGCGGGGGTTATTTAGTCGAACTAAATCATTTGCAAGAGGGGGAATTAGCAGGACAGGAGGAAAGGATGGAGGTCCCAGAATTCTTGGCGCCAATGATATCCAAATATGCTCAAGTGTTTCACCTACGAGAGGGTCTGCCACCTAAAAGGGGCAGGGAACACGCCATCACATTGAAGACAAGATCCCATTTCAGTTCGACCATATCGATACCCACAGCACCAAAAAGACGAAATAGAGAGGCTGATTCAGGACACGCTCACAGCAGGTATAATCCGACCTTCCATCAGCCCCTTTTCGAGCCCGGTTTTGTTGGTCAAGAAGAAAGACGGGTCGTAGAGATTTTGTGTAGATTATCGGGCCCTAAACCGAGCTACCGTTCCCGATAAATACCCCATTCCTGTAATTGAGGAGTTGTTGGACGAGTTACATGGGTCGAGGATCTTTTCGAAGTTGGACTTGAAATCCGGATATCATCAAATCCGGGTAAGAGAGGAGGACGTCTCAAACTATGTAGCACGGGTGCGCCTCCCACCGGGTACGGGTACGGGACGGATTCGCCTGGGATTCGTACCCAAAACGAATCGGGATAGGTGGGTACGTGGGTTAGGTTTGGGTACGGATGGTTTGGAACCGGATACGTGGCGGAGACGGATTTAAAGGGATAGAAACGTACCCAGCTACTTCTAACGAAATATAAAGGGAGAAAATCAGATCTAGGGTTTTTTCTCAAAATTTTCGAACTCTCTACCTTGAACTGAGAAGCTAAGTTGCCTACCGTCGTCGACCGCCATCTCCGGTAGCTCCTCCTTCGCGTTTCGTGCTTCTTCGCATCCGCCGGAGATTTCTCCAATGAAAGGAGAAGTCCTTTCTTGCTGTAGAAGATGATGCGTGGTTTTTGGTGGTCTGATGTCCTTTTGTTCACTTAAGGTGTACAGTACTAGATTTTTAAAGAAAAGGGATTAAAAAGGAGATGCAGTACACTTAAAGGGTTTTGACAACTGTACTCTGATTTTTTTTAAAGAAAAAGGTTCCAGCTTTACTCCTTTTGTTCTCCTTTTTCTCACAAATTCTTTTTGTAAGGTTGATTCACGTGTACTTGTTAGCTTTCTTCACTCCTTTTTTTAATCTAATCTTTGACTTTTCAACCCTTCTAATAACAAGATTTTTTTTAAAAGGAAGATTAAGACTTATTAATTAAATATACTCCAATACTTTTTAAATACAAAACATTGGTATTAAATATTTGACTTTTAATTATGAACCAAATTTTTTTTAGGGACAACTAAACTTTTAAATTTTTTTTTTTTAAAATATATATGCCGTATCCAAGCCGTACCCGTTTTCAAGAATTTTGATTTTGCCGTTTTCCGTCCCTGTACCCGTCCCCGTATCCGTTCCCGTACCCTTATCCGTGCAACCTAGGTCTCAAAAACGGCTTTTCAAACCCACGAAGGCCATTACGGGTTCCTCGTCATGCCTTTTGGGCTTACCAACGCCGCCTCTACCTTTCAAGCACTCATGAATGAGGTATTTAAATCATTCCTTCGTAAATTTGTTTTAGTCTTTTTTGACGATATCCTTGTGTATAGCCATGATGAGAAATCCCGTAGTGAACACTTGGAGATGGTGCTGCAACTTTTGGCAAGACATGAACTATATGCCAACGGAGGAAAATGTGAGCTTGGAAAAACTCAAGTAGCGTACCTAGGCCATGTGATCTCGGCCAAGGGCGTAGCCATGGATTGGGACAAGGTGCGAAGCATGCTTGATTGGCCACAACCGAAAAATCTCAGGGAACTTCGAGGGTTCCTTATGGAGCAACGAGTAGTAGGGGAGGAATACCAACGATGGCTAAGCAAGCTTTTGGGGTTCGAATTTGACATTCAATACAACCTAGGCGCATCAAACAAAGTGGCTGATGCTTTGTCTCGTAAGTCAACAAAGAGTGAGCTGGGAAATTTGGAGAGCTTATGTGGGGTTTCGTGGAGTCAAATTCAGCAGGGAATTGACAAAGATGCCTTCATTCAGAGCATCAAGAGGGATATTTTGTAGGGGCACTCGCATCCGGGTTTCTCCTTGGTGGGGGAGAAGGTGCTGTACAAAGGGCGAGTTTTGGTTCCTGCTTCGTCTCAGATTACTAAGGCTCTCTTAAGGGAGTACCATGACTCGCCTACAGGAGGTCACTCAGGGGAACTAAAGACATACCTTCGTCTTGCAACAGAGTGGCACTGGGTAGGAATGCGAAAAGAAGTGTCAAGATATATTCAGAATTGCTCCATTTGCCAGCAACAAAAGGCCTTAAACACCAGCCAGCAGGGTTGTTACACCCACTCCAAATTCCAGCCCAAGTGGGATGAAATCTCTATGGATTTCATAGAGGGACTTCCACTCTCCCATGGGTACAACTCAGTGCTGGTTGTGGTGGATCGTCTGTCCAAGTATGCACATTTCATTGGTTTAAAACATCCGCTTACTGCAATCACGGTGGCCCAAGAATTTGTCAAGGAAGTGGTGAGGCTCCATGGGTTCCCAACCTCAAATGTGACGGATAGGGACAGGGTGTTCCTAAGTGTCTTTTGGAGAGAATTATTCCGACTACATGGCACCCAATTGAATAGATCCACAGCCTACCATCCTCAAAGTGACGGACAAACAGAGATCGTTAACAAGAGTTTGGAGACATATTTACGATGTTACATCAGTGGGCATCCCCGCCAATGGGCAAAGTGGTTAGCTTGCGCAGAATACTCTTACAATACCTCCCCACACTTGTCCACCTTGTGTGCACCTTTTAAGGTTTTATATGGAAGAGACACACCACCCCTTGTGCGGGTTGGAAAAGGGCAGACCCCTGTGGATTCGTTGGATGAGCAGTTGCAAATTGCAATTGCGTGATGCTATGCTGGGTGAGTTGAAGCTCAATCTGATCAAGGCACAACAAAGACAGAAGAAATGGGCTGACCTCAAGAGGACCGAAGAGGAATTTGATGTAGGGGAATGGGTGCAGCAGAAACTCCAGCCCTGCCGACAGCAAACCTTGGCCAACAGGCGCTTTGAGAAGCTTGCTTCCCGCTTTTATGGGACATACCAGATTATACCGAAGGTAGGGAGTGTAGCTTACAAGCTGGAGCTACCTGCACAAGCCAAGATCCATCCGGTCTTCCATGTGTCCTTACTCAAGCGCATCCATAAGCCTTTCCCCACTCAAGTCAACCTTCCCTCTGAACTGACAGTGGATATGGAGCTGCAAACTGAGCCTTAGGCTCTTCTAGGAGTCCGTGGCAGCAATCTCAGGGAGGTCTTGATCCAATGGAAGGATGTATCAGAAGAAGAAGCCACGTGGGAGGAAGTTCAAGTTGTCAAACAACAATTTCCCACTTTTCACCTTGAGGAGAAGGTGAGACTTTGGGAGGCAGGTAATGTAACAGAACAAGAGAGACCTCCAATCAGAGTTACCTATGCTAGGCGCAAGAGGACACCTGGGCAGCCAAACAGAGGTACAGCTGGGCAGCCTCCTGGATTCTTCTAGAACTAATGATTGGGAAAAGGTGACTGCTATTGACAGCTTACAGGGACACCTCACCATTGCAGCTGGAGAAATAGTATTTTAATAGGTCATTTTAGACAAAAAAAAATTTATTAGGTCATTCCCTACAAAACTTGTATTTTATTAGGTCCTTTTCCACAAAAAACCACTTAATGTTTATGGGAAGTAATTTTGATTAAATGAGCTTTATGGTGTTTGTGTATGAAAATGAGATGAGAGAAATGGTTGACTTAGCTTTTTGGAAAGTGTTTGTTTTTATTGGGTACTGAACTGCTTACACTCCCATACAAATGCATATATATAGTATAAGGATGTCGGTTATTTTGCTCCATCGACTTTCTATGCCTTAGTTCTAGATATCTCTACTCATTTCTTTTTATAGATTATTGTAGGTTCTTGTAGATACATTTAGTCTACATTTTTCTATTTACATATGTTTCTAGATTTTTATAGATTAATACTTTTAACATATAAAAGATCTGATTTTATCCTTCTAGAAAGAAAATTTTGCTAATTTTTTTACATACAGAAGATTTTTATAGATTAATACTGTAAATCTTTTGCTAGCATGGAGAGGGCAGTTCACTGTTGCGGTTGCGGTTGCTGAAACTGTACGAATTGCCCGAGCAAGTGGACTTCCCTACTAAGTTATTTGAGACGCTCATGAGTTATTATTGGGATGAAGAGGGAAATGGAATTTACTGTTTCAGAGTGTGTGGTGGTCAGTGCTTGAACATAACTCTTGAAGATGTCTTGTACTTGACTAGTTTGCCCCTAATGGGCAAACCAGTTGTCTCGGAGAATAGCAAAGATTTTATTGCTTTCACTAGGGTATTTGGTGAACGTGTATAATCAAAATCACTAACTCTACCACAAATCACAGCGATTTGTCTTGATGGGGAGAGGACAAACGATCAAGAGGATGAAGGCAATCCTCTTTTTGATTGTTAATTGCGTCATTGTTCCAGATTCGAGTGGATCTTGTACGACTTCTTTCGTCCAGTTTATTGAAAAATTGGACAAGGTAATTTCATACCACCTCCGTCGATTCAAGTACTCCGACTAGTCGCGCTAACTTCCCCCCTAACTTGTGATGCTCCTTGAAATAGTGGTTTGCTCCGATTTTTTTGGATATCTCTTTCACCGTAGAAGCCAAAGTGTGGGGCACCTCTTGAGGCTCAAGATCAATTCCAAAAATTCCAGAGAGGTTGAAATGGGAAAAGAAAAACACCTAAGGGGGAAAAAAAAGTTAGTTAAAAACTAAACAAAAGAAAGATGAGCAAAAGAAAAAAAAAGATGAAAAAAAAAAAGCTTACCAAATCCAGCCACAAAAAACCTACAGGCGTTTTCCCCTTCTTATGTCGTTTCAAACCCTCATATACGTACGACAACAATGCTGCACCCCAAGCATACGAATCTACCTCGTCCAATTTTTCAATAAACTGGACGAAAGAAGTCGTACAAGATCCACTCGAATCTGGAACAATGACGCAATTAACAATCAAAAAGAGGATTGCCTTCATCCTCTGATCGTTTGTCCTCTCCCCATCAAGACAAATCGCTGTGATTTGTGGTAGAGTTAGTGATTTTGATTCTACACGTTCACCAAATACCCTAGTGAAAGCAGTAAAATCTTTGTTATTCTCCGGGACAACTGGTTTGCCCCTAATGGGCAAACCAGTCAAGTACAAGACATCTTCAAGAGTTATGTTCAAGCACTGACCACCACACACTCTGAAACAGTAAATTCCATTTCCCTCTTCATCCCGATAATAACTCATGAGCGTCTCAAATAACTTAGTAGGGAAGTCCACTTGCTCGGGCAATTCGTACAGTTTCAGCAACCGCAACAGTGAACTGCCCTCTCCATGCTAGCAAAAGACTTACGGTATTAATCTATAAAAATCTTCTGTATGTAAAAAAATTAGCAAAATTTTCTTTTTAGAAGGATAAAATCTGATCTTTTATATGTTAAAAGTATTAATCTAGAAACATATGTAAATAGAAAAATGTAGACTAAATGTATCCACAAGAACCTACAATAATCTATAAAAAGAAATGAGTAGAGATATCTAGAACTAAGGCATAGAAAGTCGATGGAGCAAAATAACCGACATCCTTATACTATATATATGCATTTGTATGGGAGTGTAAGCAGTTCAATACCCAATAAAAACAAACACTTTCCAAAAATCTAAGTCAACCATTTCTCTCATTTTCACACACAAACACCATAAAGCTCATTTAATCAAAATTACTTGCCATAAACATTAAGTGGTTTTTTGTGGAAAATGACCTAATAAAATACAAGTTTTGTTGGGAATGACCTAATAAATTTTTTTTTGTCTAAAAGGACCTATTAAAATACTATTTCTCCAGCTGCAATGGTGAGGTGTCCCTGTAAGCTGTCAATAGCAGTCACCTTTTCCCAATCATTAGTTCTTCTAGAAGAATCCAGGAGGCTGCCCAGGTGTACCTCTGTTTGGCTGCCCAGGTGTCCTCTTGCGCCTAGCATAGGTGACTCTGATTGGAGGTCTCTCTTGTTTAGTTACATAGTATAGGTGGTCTAGGGCGGGGAGTTTTTTGTAAAAAAAAAATTTTGGATATCTATTATTACACTTTCTTTCTTCCCCCCAAAAAAGGTGTGCTATTACCGCTGCCGCTTGTACCAAGTTTTGCTCCATTTTTTACTTTCTGGAAAGAATTTTTTCATTCCGTTGTATTTTATAGTTTAAAATGAATCAATAATGCCGTCGGGGGGTGCGTGTGTAAGTTTTGTCCATCTTATTACTTTTTGAAAACTAGAGGTTATTTTCTTTGAAGTTTATAATGTTATCGAATCAATTATTTCATAATAGTATAGTGGCAATTGGCGTTGTTACACCCAGACGCACACACTCACATATAATTTGTAATGATATATCTAATATACCAACTCTTGCAAATAACTACCTAGTATATATATTAATTTAATCCTCCCCTACCATCCACCCTTCATCATCCTCATCCCCATAGATATTTTGCGAAAATCATTTTGGTCCAGCAAACTTCTAGGATGGCAGCCGAAAATGGAGTGGTAGAATTTGACAGATAAGGTTCCACGATGGTCCAATTGGACCATATAATGTGGGCTGTTACTTCGCGGCGGTTGTGGGTTTTGCAGCAGGCTACTTCACAACAGTGATAGACCGGTAGGCAGAGAGATAGCACAAGAGATGGAAAGATGGCGGGTAGATTTGAAGGTGGGGCTGGTGGCAGAACTGCAGAAGGACTTCATGATGTTTGCGGTAATTGAGCGAATGTGAGAATGGTGGCGGTTGGGAAAGGGTGAGGTAGAAGTTATCTAGAGATTGGGTGAGGGAAGGCAAGCAATATGTTTTTAGTTGAGGCTAAACACCGCCTGTATTTACTCATGGTCGCTCATATTTTGTAACGGAAAGTCTATCTACCTTTACTTAACTCCCTCACTTGCCATACTCTCTCTCTCCTACCACCCTCTCTCTTCTTCACAACCATCACCCCTTAGTACCGCACCACACCTTGGTACGACCACTAGCTTGTCGCACCACCACAAGATCAAATACACTACCGCCGTACAATCAGACCACCGCCCTGTACCATCACAAAAACGATATCATACATGAACAAGAAAAAGGCTTTTGTACCCGTATATGGAACCTTCTGCAGATTTCAGTTCCACCGTGGTGAAACTGAACTATGTGGAAGGTTCCACCATGTTGAAACTAGAATTTCTTGGCGATTTCTGTATGGGCCATTAAAAATTTTCTTTGTTTATGTATGGTGTTGCTGGTGCGATGGTGTTCTTCAATGGTGGTGCGGTGGGATAGTGGTGATGCTAAGGGGTGTTGTGTGAGGAAGGAGGGTGGCAGTTGAGAGAAGAGGGGTATGGCAACTTGGCAAGAGAGCGGTAGTATAGACTTTCTTTTAAAGAATTGCGGGCGGTTGTGTGTAAATATGTGTTGTATCTAACAGCAGACCCTACTTATTTTAGGAAGTTCTTTTTCGATAATTTACTTCTTACGTCTCTAAATAATACGTCGAACTTTGTTTTATAGTCATTTTATGGGAATATAGCTAAATACGGAAACATACTTCACTTTCTAAATTTTTTTACTTCTCCCCTTACCAATGTAGTGTTTCGTTTGAATTACTAGAGTAACTTAAAAAGCAACCTATTACTTGGGACAAACTTAAATTTCAATGTGGCCTTTTTAATTGTGCGGGAGGGAGCTTTTCCTGTTGCCTTCCTTTTGCTTCTTTGGGGCTAACTTTATTTTTTTAATTTTTCGTTGGTTGAAGTTGATAAATTGTGCGGGAGGGAGCTTTTCCTGTTGCCTTCCTCTTGCTTCTTTGGGGCTAACTTTATTTTTTTAATCTTTGGTTGGTTGAAGTTGATAAGAGATTGTTGATTCCAAATGTAGTGAATGTGAGAGTAACATGGTGTGCCCTCACTGTCATCTTTAGTATAGAGGAAAATGGGGAAAACAATAAGGGATGGAGGGAGTAACAATTTGTAAATTTTCTTACTTCATCCATCTCAAATTATTTACTCCATTTTCCATTTTGGAATGTCCCAAATTATTCTCTCCATACTTACATGGTTGTATTTTCCTCTGTACTTTTTCTCTGAAGATGAGATCCACCCACCCTCACCCACCAACCTTTTTTCTCTACTTTGTACTCATCTTAAATGTCTGCAAATTTGCCATGGAGCAAAATATATTGAGATTGAGGGAGTATAATATTAGGTAGTTTCTGATAATCTCCATATATATAAAAAAATTTATTTTGGGTGTAGAATACTAGCTATATGTGCATTGTTTTGCATATATGGCCAATATCTTAGATAATTTATGCTGATTTTCCTTATTGTATGAAATGCCTGCAGAAGCAGTGTCACTGAAGGTTTGTTTGTCTCCTTGTTTTTTTTGTCCCTCTTAACCTTTGTACAGCATTGGCGTGGCACCCATTTCATGAAGAATACTTTGTCAGTGGAAGTTATGATGGCTCCATTTTTCATTGGCTTGTTGGGTAATGTTTCTTGCAGCTCAATATGATGAAATCTTTTTTCAAAAACATTTCATATGCCCTCATCAGCGTTGGATCACAGCTACTTAACAAACTTTAAAGAAAAATTTGCCAATACATAGCAACTTTGTGAAACATCAATTTCTTTTTCATCCATGAAAGCATTATTTAAACAAGGAATTATCAAAGAGGATAGAAAACAATGGTGGGAGGAGAAGAGGAAAGAGTATATAGAAAGAAAGAAAACGAATAACTTAGAGTTTTAATACCATATAACAGTGATCATGTAGAAATTGCAAAAGGTATGAGGGTTTTGTTCCCCTTGCCCATCTTCAGTAGTTATAAAAAAAGGATGGATTCATCTAGAAAAAGTATAAAATGTCTGAAAATTGAAATTATCTTATTTCTGGAGGAATCAGCTTAGGTGCTGTCTGCGTGGACTGATAATGGAAATGATGAAGGGCTGCTTTACTATACGGTCACAGAATGCCTTTCGGAATTTAAGGGAGTGTTTCCGTATTAGTTTTGGCATGAGATAAACATCCCTTTGATAAGGTCTGAGGCACAATTTCTGATGATGTGTGACATCGAAACAAATTAGACTTTATTTTTCTTGAATATTGCTGACTAAAGTGGTTATTATTAGTAGGTTAAAAGTTTTTATTGTTAATAATAGATCTCATTTCTTCCTATGACATCTTGAGTACAGGCATGAAACTCCACAAATTGAAGTTCCAAATGCTCATGAAAATGCTGTATGGGACCTTGCTTGGCATCCTGTTGGATATATTTTGTGCAGGTGAGTTCAGTCTTTTTAATGACAAAGATTATAGAATATGTATGTGTTTTATATCTAATCCAAATTGTAATAAATAAGAAAATGAGTCTGGTGCTTGTGGCATGTTATCGTGTGTGATTGCACCTATAAGTACTAGGTGTACTATTTACTGCAGATATACTTGTCTTCCCCCCTCCCCTCTGGAGAAAATATAAAGTAAAAAGAAAAAGAGAGTTGGTGGTTGGTGGTAAAGTAGTGCTGTAGCCAGGGCCTATCACAGTCAAGAAAGGGTGAGAATTAGTTGTGTCAAGTTGATTCATGTTGAGGGTCAGAATATACTGCACACTCTCATTTCTTAGTGGCAAGGGTGGGAGCCATGCACAAGAAATACAAATTTGAGAGTGCCTGTAGGCTGAGGGCACACAGCAGACACAAGAGAATGAGAGGGACTTCTGGATGGGCTTTCAGTGGAGACTAGATAGTTGATTTTGAACACAAGAGAATAAGAGGGACTTTTGGGTGACCTTTCAGTGGAGACCGGAGGGTTCACAAGAGAACTGAATAAGGGAGTATTTGGGATGGAATTTCAATGGAGAATTGGAGACTGGAGAGTTCAATTTGATTGTATCAAATTAACATGCAGAAGGGACATGCTTTGGATTTAGTAATGAAGAAAGAAGCCCAATGAAAAGATCTAATTGTTTTTCTCAAGCGCTAAAGTATAATTGGATAATGCACCCGCTCCCAACACCCCCCCCTCCCCTCTTCCCAAAAATAAAGAACAAACAGCTCATTTGATTTCATTAGGCTGCTCGCAATAAACGCTGTTAGCGCACAGCAATACAGCATGCATACAACTCTAGAACTTGAAGTAATCTATGCTTAAGAATTCACACAAAACAAGAACCTTCAGGCATGGCATAAAGACATTGGAAAGATGATTATTTCTTTCATTTATAGATGATTGTCACTTAATTGTGGTGCACACTTTTAAGATAATCACAACATTTCTCAAAGATGACTGAAATATCTTTACTAAGTAGCTCGTTATTTGGTGGGTAATTATTAATATTTTAGTGTACCAAATAGTAGCAGAACAAAGAAGGCTATTGTTTCTGGGCCTTCAATGTAAACTCCTCCAGCTACATTTCAAAACAGCAAGGTTACTAGAGATAATAGGAAAATCAGGGTAGAAAATGCAGCTGTAAACTTGCCAAATGGTTCACTTTTTATCTTTATTTTTATATTATGATAATATAAGGTGTCTTTTGAAGCAGGCTCACAGGATCTGGTATTTTCTTTTGAATTAATCATGGGTCATTAATTGGCAATGGGATGACATCCAATAAGAAATTTCAAAATGAGAAGCAATGGGTCATGTGCATATTTGATACTGAAAGTACTTTTTCTTGAAACATAAAATTAGCTTGATTAAAAGGATGCACATTCTGATAAGAAAAAAGCAAGCACATGAAAAAGTTGCACATGGTAAAACAAATATGAACATCATTTCAATAAATGCAAAAAAATTCCATTTTATTTGACCCATAATCAATTGGCAGAAGGTCAATATTGGATTTTCACTATGTTTTTTGCGCCTAACTTTTTGAGTTGCTAGAGTGATGCTTATATGTAAAGAAAAATCCCTCAAGTGAAATGCTGAAACTTATTTATAATAGGTAGTACGATGGATATAATTGATCTTTTTATGATGGCCGTCATCTCTAATCATCCCCTTCATTTTCTCAAATTGTTTATGCAGTGGGAGCAATGATCACACAACAAAATTTTGGTGCAGAAATAGGCCAGGGGATACTGGTCGAGATAAGTTTAATACTGGCTACAACCAAGGTTGCTACCTTAATTCTTGCTTTGGTTTCTTTCTTTCTTTCTTTTTTTTTTTTTTTTGGGGGGTGGGGGGTGGGGTGGTGTGGGTAGGTACGGAACCTGACTTGCTACTGATTTCAGCTTTGGATACTCTACACGATTAAATTTTTCTTTCTTGTTAGACATGGATTTAAAAGAATCAATAATGTATCAGCTCCTCTCTCCCCCAGTCCCCCTTATGTGGGGATCATCACACCTCATAGAATAATAGAAGAGAAAGAGGGAAGCAACTGAGATTTGCATTATATTCTGCAGTGTTTAATTTCTCTCTTTCTTCGGCAGGCTACGGCGAACAAAATCCTGCTTTTGCTAACCGTGCAGCAGGGAATTTTCCTATGCTGGAACCCCCGACAACGCCAGGATCCTTTCCACCTGGACTGGCACGAAATGAAGGTACAATTCCCGGTGTAGGAGCTGCAATGCCACTTTCCAACTCATCGATTGATACTTCTCAGGGAGAGCAGAAGCAGGCTCATCCAGCACCTCCTTTGCCACCAGGCCCACATCCTTCTCTGCTTCCTGCCAATCAACCTCAAGCATATCAGCATAATCCTCAGCAAATTCAACAACAGGGGGTTCCTCAACAAATGCCATCTTACCCACAACCTCCTCCAAATATACCTCAGCTACAGCATCCATCCCATATGCCCCTCCATCCACATGCTCATATGCCTCGGCCCCCTCCCCAAATGCCACTGCATAATATGTCCTCTAATATCCCATCTTCGGGGCCCGGATCCATGTCAATGCCGCCCACGTCAGTTCCAATGCCAATGCCTGGTCCGATGGTAAGTTATCATCTTTGACTTTGCTGTTTTATATACGAGGGGCGAGGGCCTTTTTGTATTCTTTAGTCTTTACTTTTCAATGTGCTTATTTGCTATTTTCCTTTCTGCTTCTCGGCACATTGGTGTTCCAACTTGCTGCTGATGCGTTAAATGGGATAGAGTTCTCATGAATTTCTTGTCACCACTTTTAATTGGCACCGACTCCATCATTTTGACTTTCTTCCTCCCAGTTTTCTCTTTGGTGGGAGTGTTGGTTGAGGTCTCCTTTCTCTGATTCTTCTTCCCTTGTGATTTTGCCTTTTCCAAGGTTTTCTTGTTCCTTTTCACTGGTTGTAGACTTGTAGTTGCTACATATGGTTTACCCCTCTGATGAGCTCGTGTACTTTTCCAGGGAATGCAGAATGCTACAAATCAAATGGTTCCACAAATGCAACAAGGGCATTATATGGGCATGAACCCTATGCAATCAGGACCCATTCATAGTGGTGGAATGCCCCCTCCTGCTGGAGGTTTCTCAAATGGGATGCCAAATATGCAGGGCCCACCAAGTACAAGTGGACCACAAATGTATCCACCTACAGGTGCATTCAACCGTCCGCAAGGAGGACAAATGCCCATGATGCCTGGGCTTGGCCCTTATCAGGTACATCAGTACATGTTTGAGATGCTCTTACATTGTGCCCTCAGATGGTTTTGCTTGTTTTTTCCCCTTGTATGTGTGAACGTCTGTACCTTAGTCCTTACTACCTTGTGAAGTCGTAGTACTAGAATACAGACTTGCAACTCCTTTTTGCAGCAAACTGCGGCCGGCAACTATGACCAACTGACGTATTTATGGTTGAGATGTTTGTTTATGTAATTGAATGAAAAGTTGATATAAATATGCGGCAACTGCCTTCAGAACGTATTTGTTTACGCCTATTTGTTTAAGCCTAAGATGTTTGTTTTCCTATCTCGTAAGTCAAATTAATTAGTTGGTCTTCTGTGTATTTTGTAGCCTGCTAATCAAAGTGGTATGCCACCGCCTCCTTTGCCACCTGGTCCGCCTCCACAGCAAACACAACAGTAGGTCTATTGTTGCAGACATGAGTGAGCATGTTTAGCCGTGAAGCCTGCAGTCAGTTATGGATCTGTGAAATTGACCCACCTCTACATTGTCATGCGGAAGATTAGCTACTGGTGGTTGACTCACCATGAACATTTTTGGCTTTAATCTAGTTAGAGGATGCAACTGATGGTAAAGAATCAGATGTTTGTTATAGCAAGTTATGGTGGTTGAATATTAAGCAGTTCTTTTTTTTACCCCGTTCAAAGTCGGGTGTATGATGTGTAGTATTAATGTTTTTCGACAAACTATATTTGAAATCCATTCGAGTACATATCCTTTTATCATTGATTTTCATATTTAGAATTTAATTATTTTCTATGTTCGAATTATATGATAACAGCTTGATTATGCACTTGGTAGTGTACAATTTTGATCTTTAATATTACTATATGCTAATACTTGGTATCTATCAATGATAATTTAAAAAGTTGATGTTTTTCAAATATACCTTGAGATAAATCTATCAACATTTTAGTATTGTACATATTAACATTTCTTCCTATATGTTAATAAAATATAGTCAAAAGTAGGTTATGTGGATAATGAAAAGTTAAATTGTTGTAATTAAATAGGGATTAGGGAAGTAATTTTTAAATTTTAAAAAGTAATTTCAGTGGTTTTGAAATGCTTTCAACTTAGTTTGGTGGTTTTTAGTTGTCTTAGTAGTATTAAAATCCAATTTGGTGTGGTTTTAAAAATGCTTTCATCTTAGTTTACTCTAGCATTTTTTAAGTTCCATAGACTCGCTTGTAGTACTTTAGTGGCTATTAAAAAAAATTAAAGATTTTTTCGTAATGAAATTCCTTTGTCACGGTTGTGTCATTGACAAAGACAAAAATAGCATTTGCAATGTTATGGATTTCTATTATATATGGCAATATATGGGGACACCAAAAAATAGAAAAAGAAAAAAAAGAAAAAAAGAAGAAGGATAATTACCAGGGCCGGATTTTGGCATGTGCATAAAGGTCTATAGCACAAGGCTACATTTCTAGGGGTCCAATATTGATGTTAAGCCCAGCTGGAAAAAGATCTGATATTTTTCTCAATTAAAATGAATACTCCTTTCTCTCTCTTTTATTAGTAATACCTCTTTCCCAAAGTTTCCCATGTCACGCTTCTACTTATAATAGGGGCCTCATTTTGTTATAAGAACAGGGCCACAAGAATTAAAAAACAGCCCTAATAATTACATGCTTCATTTAAACAAAAAAAGGGAAAAAAAAGGAAAATATAGTACCATATTTAAATGAACAACAGTTCTTGAAAAAACAAAATGCAAAGACAGTTCTGCACAATTAATTTAATTTTCTATAGGCTTTTGTACGCATTGCGTGCATATAAGGCTAATACATATCACGTGAAGAGATTTGAATATCATTTACCTTCAGAACTTAAGGTACCAAAAACCTTTGGAACTTTTATCACTGGAAACGAATTCGTATCATCACACTATTAAAACATAGTCTTGTCTGCAAGATTCTCTCAAGATCTTTGGGGATTATTACCCTCAAACCAAATTCGAGGATACCCACCCTTAAATATTCGATATTTGAAGTATTATCTAAAAATCTCCCTTTTCTCTTATCATCATTTGTTTTTTAAAATCTCTTTAAGACTATACGCATAAACTCATTAAGTCATTATAACGACTAATACACGATATAAAATGTTGAGGTAGTGACTAATGAGCAAATGCAAGAAATGCGGTGACCAAAAACAATTGACACAAAATCAAATGTAGACGAGTCCATTTCAATAAAAGATTGGGATTTGCTCTTATATCCAACTGTTTATCAGTCAGGATGGTCAAATGAGTCATAAAATCTCAAAAATTGTTGCTCACTTATGGGGTATTTGGATTGCTCGAAATAATACTATCTTTCGAGGTGATAGTTCTTCTGAGGTCCAGATTTGAGTGTCCATTGCTGTTGCTTCTGCTCAACATATGAGATATATTGAGTTATTATGAATGGCTCTCCTCCTGGTTTCATGATGCTACATTTAGGTCAACTTTCTTCGGGAGTTGCTACTAATGTGATACAAATTGATGGCTCCTGGGATAAGAAAACCATGTGTGCTGGAGCTGGTTGGTTTGGTTTGTGTCTTCCTCAGATCATCATCAGCAGCTCTGTGGTGGTGGTCCTTTTATTGCTAAAAATGCTTTACAAGCTGGGATCCAAGCTGTTCTTCTGTGTCTTCAATGGGTCATTGAAAATGGTTTAAACTCGATACAACTCCTGACATACATCTTTTATGGAAGCAAAGGAACATCCTCAAGCTAGCTATACTTGGAAGTCCATCTTGAAGGCTCGCTGGGTGGTTCAAAAGGGTTTAACTAGGGTCATTGGAAAACGGGAGATCCACTTAAATTTGGAAAGACCCTTGGTTACCCACTGAGTTGAAATATAGTGTAAGTGCTCCCCAAAGTGATATGGAAGAAGTGCCTAGATTTGTTAGTGATTTGATTGATGAGGGGAGATGGCAAGAATCACGTGTGAGAGGGGTCTGTTTGATGTTATTTTGAGAATGCAAGTGCCATGGTATGAAGGGTCGGATGAGTGGTCATGGGCGCACTCCAAAGACGGGCAATATACTGTTAAAAGTGCATATATATAATGCACTGATTTCGGAGGTGAGAAGAGAAAAAGCTTCGACTTCTAATGTGGAGGAGCTGTTTAACTGGAGAAGAGTGTGGGATACCCAAGTGTTCCCAAAGATTAAGCTATTTGCATGGAAATTAAAGCCATGCATAACGGCTTACCGGTTAGTATGCAATTGAAAAAGAGAGGGATGCCCTATGTGTGGAGAGAGTGAACAAACCTTGCAACATGCTCTTGTTCTTTGTCCGGAAGTAAAGAGAATTTGGTGTTGCAAAGTCTAGAAGGAGAGCTACTGGTGGAACATCTTCTAGGCAATCATGTGGGGCCTCTGGCTAAGGAGAAATGAATGGCTTTTTGAGAAAAAGAAACAAGAGATTCATGAGATATGGGCGCAACGCGTTAAGTATTGTTGCCTGTTGGGGAGATGGAAAAATCCGAGGAGAACAGTAAGGAAGGGGTGATGTTGGATCAGTGGAAGGTCAAGTGGGAAGTGCCCAAGGAGGGGGCTTACAAGGTGAATTCAGATGCTGCTATCTTCGCTTCCGGTAGCGTGGGTTTGGGTGGAGTTACACGAGACCACACAGGAGAAGTAACAGTGGCGACGTGCAAGCTGGTGCAGGGGACAATGGAGGTGGATGTAGCGGAGGCTATGGCAATGAGACACGCTGTGAGCATAACTTTGGAAGTTGTGGCTTCCGTAATCTTGTAATTGAAACTGATAGCATGAGAGTGTTTAAGCACCTAGAGAAAAAGAGATGTGAGCCAACTTACTTTGGCAAAATCATTAGTGACATACTGCATCTTTGTAATCAATGTTCTGACTTATGAGCATGCATTTTCTTTTGTGAAAAAGAAGTGGTAATGGGGTGGCACATAGTCTAGCTAAGATGAGTAAGGAACATGATGAATGCTAGTGTGGCTGGAGGAATACCCTCCTGAAATTAATAGTGCTGTAATTGTGGATTTGAGCTCTTTGAATGAATAAACTCTCTTTTCTTGTCAAAAAAAAATAAATTTGGGTATACCATGATAAATCTCAATTTCGATCGTCCCATGACTTAAATTATGAAATGAATCATGGAGCAAGTAAAGGTGGAGTCTACATGCATAAATTATAATTGAAATATCTCAAAAATTACAAAGTAAAATAAAAAAAATTACCAACGGTCATAATATTTTAAGATCTATAAATAAACATCCATTTTATTATATTTTGACACACTTTTAAAATAATTCATTTTCTCTTTAAATTTTACATACTTGAGTTTTTATTTTGGGATGATGTTCTTTTTTCTAGTCATAAGTGGAGTACATTTGTCAATATGGATTTAACAGAATTAACACTAGTATGTTATTGAGGGTGTCTGATACACTATATACAAACTTAAGAAGTATCCAATAAATTTTGAAATCGCAAGGATACCTCATGAATTTCATAAAACTTTAGTGAAAAATCCGTAATAACAAAGCACTCATTTCCCATATTATTGAAAGAAAAATATTAAGGTAATGATGTAATGTGACGCATTGCATTTATATTTGGATTAAAAACAAGTACACATTAACACTAAACTATCAACCATCAAAAGACACTTGGATTCTTACCACACTTGCTCCCCTATTATTCCAATTTACCATTACATTTACATCCCAATCAAACGCATCCTATTACAATGATGGAGCAATCTAATAAAAATCTAACTAACATAAACAAACAAAAAAAGAATACAATTGCAAAATTCTACTTTATGTTAAAAACTAACTAAATTCATGCATTTTTATTCTAGGTATCTAAAGAAGTAGCTATTTCTTGTGCAAATGTATACATCACAGAAAGACAGCTGCATAAAGTTTCCCACACCAGTGTCGCCACTCGCAATGACATGCTCCAACTCATCGCCATTGATGCACCTACCTGTTTTTCACCCACAAAACAAAAATTCAAATAACAAAATAAAGAACAGTTTTTTATTAAATTAAAACGACGGATATTGGACAAATTACGCAATATCCAAGATATTGAATGAAAAATAGATTTAAAACTTTACCCGTCAAAACAAAAGTCTTCTATTGTTTACCTGTTTAAAACTCTGAAATCTCAGAAGATGGTAAAAAAAAAAAAAATCTGGGTTATATCTTAAGATGGAGTATGATTTACTGTTGTAATTGCATATGGCATAAGTGGACAACGAAGGAAATTTCGAGCATTGCAAAAAAAAGGGATGAAGTAAAAGAGGGTTAAGTGTCGGGTTGTAAAATGGCAAGTGATGATTATTTCTTTGTTTGTATGATTTATTGAAAAGTATTATTTTTGTTTCTGCTTACAGAGTTATTCTGGAGGATTCGGTCTATTAGGTGCAAACCCTTTTTTGTCACTTGAGATCCTTATCTATAATTTTGGGTCCCTCCACAATACCAAAATCTCTTTTAGGTTGGTTTAGAGTTTAGACGAGTTGAGGTGGCAATTTGTTCAATAATGGCATTATGGCAAATAGAAGTAGTTGGCAATGGAAATGAGTCTTCCATCGGGTCGGGCCGAAATACGATTCGTGTAATGTGCGTTACGACGCATTTTCTGATAGAAAAAGTACACAGAGCATAAGGTACGAAAAAGGATAGTAAAATCGCATAAATTTTGAAATTAAGGTATAAAGGTACCATACGATCAAACATAGTGAGTTCTTGGATAATGTTGTGTCTAAGATTTGGCTAGTACGAGGATGAGCTAGTGTCCCATGTTTGGAGCCCTAGACCACGGCTCCGATACAGTTTGCTCAACACAAGCACTACCCCAAGCAGTGCAAGCCCAACAATTTTCATTAAAACTTCTTCCATATACTTTGTTGTACCAAATTTACTTTTTGCACTATTAAGATAGCCAATTTTGACCTAGTTTTTAGCTAATAATATATATTATTGAATTTGCCTCAATATATACATATAGTTGCAGAATATTAACTTTTTTATATAATTTTACTAATAGATGAAGAGGATTTGAAAACCTTTATGAAACATGAATCCAATGAGTCATCTAAAGTCATGTTAGAAGTCCAAAAAAAATCCAATGTAAATGTTGTTTTTTTCCATATTGTAAGAACACATATTGGTTTACATGGGGATGCTAAAAGAAAACACATGTGAGTATGTCACTAAAGAAGCGGAAGGATAACTAACATGTAAAATTTGGTAGACTTACACTAATTGTCAAGTAATTTTAGGGTGAAACCCCATTAACCATTGTACTTATATGTAGTCAGATTCTTCTTTTAGCGAATCAGAATGCCATAATTTTCACCAAACTTCCACTGCTAATAAAAACTCAGAAAACCCTACTCTATCAGGATTGGATGCTCCTCTTGCAGTAAATCCTGTCTTATGATAATTCAAGTTTCTCAGCCATCTTTGGTGGTAATTCCCTTGAGTTTTATTTTATGGGGTTTTTTTTATCAACCCATCAACATTTTATTTCTTTGTATGTCGCAAACAAGTTTTTTCATGTATGTAATCCATTCGCCTTATAAATTAAATATACCTATTATTGTTTCGGAAGGCAGGTATTAGAAATTTTGCAGACCTTAGACCTATTAACTCCGCTAGTGTAAAATTTCAAAGTTCACCTTGTCATGAGTTCCATCTGCAAACTCAACCTCCAAAACCAAGATAAATTCAATATATTATCAACGTAGTAGTATAGCTGTACTTTACACATTTAAACACACTCTCAAAGAAAAAACAGATTATAACAGATATTCGCTCCACTTAACTACAGATACTATTCTACTTTGGAAGATACGTAATAAATAACATGGCAAGATCGTTTTCCACAATGTATAAATTCAAGATAGAAGTATAGACTTTGGAATCATTTATTACGCAATTTTGTATTTCCCATTAATTGGATTCAGCAATTCAACGAATATCCCACTGTTAATAGTGACACCAAAAACAAACAAACAAACAAAACACTATCTTCGAGCAGGATACCAGTCATCAAACTACGTCTCTTGAAAGTTCCAGGCAGACTAACTTGAAGAAAACTCAATCAATACGATTTTCCACAATGTATTAAGCTTCCGCAACCCAAAAAGAGGCCAAATATTGCAGCACTGCCGACAGTTGTCTGGCCAATGTACCTGAGCTTTAGCAGTCCTGGAATCTGCAAAATTCAATCAAATTCTGAGTTTGTGAAACAACATCGAGTGCTCATATCAGTAAAAATCCACTAGAAACCTAATACTGAAAAATAACCTTAATTAGAACACTTAATCAGTCTATTGATCTGATCAAAAGAAATTTCTAAGAGACTAAAATCTGCATTTTCTTAATCCAAACCTTTCCCTGTATGGAAAAGAGGAAAAGAAAAGACATCAAATAGATACTAAATATAGGTTGGTGCAGAAACAAGAAAGTTTCAGTCTAGACAAGTCCCTCGTTTTCCAGTTATCGTACATTTGAGTCTTTGACTGCCAATTGCCAATTCCAGTTCTCAACACTACACCACCACCTGTGGCATCCCATCAAGAATTCACCATTTCTCCCCGCATATATGCCAAAAGACACGAATCAATTTGAAAAAGAACTATAGCATATGTAAACTATGGATTCTTTGTTAACAAAGAGCAGCTAAAGTCCCCAATTAAAGCTTTCACCAAGGGCTCCAATATTAATGCATCACGATAAGAATCCACATATAAGCAGTCACGCCTTACTTAATATCCCTGCAACAATAGACCTGATGATATGTTGATGGCTGATGGTAAAACCTAGTAGTAAAAACAAAGCAGACCATGCCTCAACCCAATAAAACTTGTAGGCCTACGAGCTCTTTGACATAGTAAATACCAACAAGAATCTTGACAAAATGCATTAAACAAGATTTATGCTAGCAGCCAACTCACTAAAGACTGTTTTCTTGCGTAACACAGCCAATCCTTAGAAGACTAAGTAAATAAATTTTGGAGGGGACAAGAGACAGACACCAATCACGGCAGACCCATTTTCATGGGACAATCAATTTTCAACTTCCACAATGTAACTCTGAAGAGTTACTCATATTTCTTTCTAGGCATCGTTTGACACATTGATTCTCGTTTGATCCTTCTCTCAATTCTTCATGGTTCAGCAAGACTGGTCACCCAACATCAAGATCTTAACTAGACACAGAATTAAAAAAAGTGGAGCACACAGCTAAAATACAATCAAACATTCAAACTAAAATACCATATATGATAACCACATAATCCTTCTCCATCAAGAGAAAAGGAAGAGGGCAAGCAGACTCTGACTACCAGCATTTTCCATCGGAGAAGCGATTAGCTGTTGCCACTCATAAAAAGACACCTCAACCACATGGTTCCAGAACCTGCTGTAGGCTTTATATGCATGTTAATTTTAATATTTATCTGGAGACTTATCACCATGCAATACTATGTCCTGGACACCAATTTTTTAAGCAAAAGCAAGACTGGCCGTCTGGCCCAGACTGCACAAGATAACTTACACCTAGGCCAAGAGATTGACAGGGAAACAGATAAACATGAATTGATAAGAAGAAAAAGAGAGGAAAAGGATTAACAAAAGAAGGATATATAGTGCAACCAGGAATATGAGAGGGTTTGACTAAAGAAACCGAGGAGGGGAGGCAAGACAAAGATCCAACAAATTATGCTCCAGGGACCAGGGCTATATTTCCAATTATTAGCCACTCGTTTTTAATCTACTTTTTCCATTATGCAGTATATCATATATTGCTTCTAGAATCATCCTCCATTTTTCCTGTAAAGGCAGAGAGACCATCAATTATAATAAGCTCCCAGCTGTGTCTTTCGTTAAAGCAAAATGTGTCAGCATCAGTTAGAGCTGTCAGAGTCACTACCAAGACAAGTCACACTAATAAGATAAAGCATATCCTCTAATAGCTATTAGTCTGACACTCAAACTCATTGAAGCATCCAAATTCTGGAAAAAAAAATCTATGGTCCTCACTGCATTTCTTGTACTAGGAAATTGTTCATCCATCAGGATAAGGCTTCAGGTCGAGTTTACCAAATCTTTCAGGTGCATCTAATGCAACACAATCGAAACCATGCTCCTAGGGCATCTGAATGATAATGCTTAACATTTCCTGCAATCTGAGGCATAAACGAACTAGTCCTTTTAGGTGCATTCTGATATTGTACCATATCATTGTTACTAAAATTAAAGATGGCCAGTCAGCACCAATCTAAGCAGGAGTAATGACCAATTGACCACTATATTGCCATGAAGACCAATGAATTCTACATGAGAATTTGGTTTTTAGTCTAGGTCACTGAACAATGCTCCAACCACAATCCCACTTCTCATCAATCAGAGAGTACCACACTATTGACTTTCATTTTCATTTACTCTAAAAGAATCCCTCTATATTAGACTAATTCCTGCAACATGTGTTTAGCTACAGTTACTAGTCTTTGTATTTGTTAGACCTATAGAGCACTAATACAACTTAGATCAAGTAAATCATACTTCACATTATAAGCTTAGTTGCATTGTTAGCAACACCACAAGTTTTAGCATATAAACAACTTCGCCTTCAATAATCACCGAGGCCTTATTTGGTTATATTGGATGTTAAAGTACAAAAGTAAATGGTTCAGCCTATTGCCTTAGCCTTGAGCAAGCCTACATGTTTGGGTATCTAAAAGTCATATAAATAAACCCTCACGAAACATAATTATAATTAGTAAATCTTCATTATTCTCACTACCTACATGCCATCATCCTCATCAAGTTCCTCTTCCTTCTCCAAGGCTTTCTTCTCTTACACAGTAGATAACACATTAGAGATACAAGAGAAACTTTTGAGCAATACTTGACCTATAGTCAACACATGGAACCTAACTATATCATAGTAAGGGTGACAGCCTACTTCCTGTACAACGGAGTAAATGAACTTGAGCTAAAGATTAAAACTTTTTGCACATTCAAGAAAGTTAAAGTTCCAGTGCCAGATTGCACCAAAACAAACAAGGCCTGAAAAGTCAGACCCTAAGCCCTCATCTCCCGGCTGCATATCATTCCATGATAATCTGAGTTCTCAAAACTCTTACAATCTGCTACGTGTCATAACAATAAAATTTTATGTGTATAAGCATAGAGGCCAAGATCAGGTAATGTACCTTGCATCGTACAGCTTCATAAGTCCCGTAAACAGCACCTGCACATAAGACTCTATTTAGCAAAAATAACTCCACCAGGAAAGCGTCACGAGATAGATAATGTAGTTCAGCTCCATAAGCACTTTAAAGAAGAATATTGAACCACCAAAGAAGAAAAATCAATTTTGCGCTAGTGATGGTGCTTTCTATGCAATTTAAATTTTCAAGCATAATTTCCTCATTAATTCATAAATTGACTCGTGAAATTATGAATTGCACCTTCCTTTCAGTCCAAGCCAATTGATGTCGGTTGAAAGAATAACTACAAATAACTGTCAGTCTGTGACTATATAAAATGTTCTCTTATAATTGTTAACCTTTAAAGAGATAGACACACCCAAGGATCCTCCATTCACACATGTAGCCAAGTTGTTATAGTCACATGAATGGTAAGGTTCAAGTCAGCATCTTCTAAACTCCAAGGTTTTCTTCACAAAATTAATCATTTTCCTACTGTATGAAGTTCTCCAATATCTCTAATATTTCTTGGAAGAGACCTATTTTTTCAAGGGTTCTAGGAGATAATTACTTTTGTGAACCTAGCTAAACTAATCAGAAGCTCCTGTCATGTTTGCAAGTACTTTGAACAGTAACAGGAGTACTGTGACGCAATTTCACCTAAAAGCACCAAATCACATGTCAGGTTCATTTTAACCTGCTTCATTTCACCTAAGACTCCAACTGCTTTTGAAAAAATAACTTTTCCATCCACTTCTAAATAAGTGGCAACATTTGATCAAGGGTTTGCTTGAGTCACTGAGTTAAAAAAACCCATAACTATCACACAATAGTTAAATATTTACGTCTTCGACACACTAATAGGAAGTGTTTCCTTCAAATCCTTCATTAAGGAAAATATAAGGATAACATGAGAAAGTATATACTTTAACTTACTAAAATTTTAGTAAGTAGCATATAATATTGTAATGATCCACAATATAGAGTTCGCTTATTTAGGAACGGAGACAATATCATCCTCCATTACGTCTTGGCCCAAACTCAATCCTCCATTCCTCCTAAACTTTACATATTATACAGCACAAACAGCTTTTCATCCTTCCTCATCTTCACATTGGTACTTCAGTGGAAACCAAATGGCTGTCATCTCCTTCCTTCAATACTTAAAACACCCAAAAATTCCAACAGGAGTGAAATACAATAAAGTAAAAGAACAATTATTTTCACACGAGGAAATGAATGCACTAAATAGAAATGTTGATTCTTACAACGCACCCATCAAAGATAATTTCCAAAACACTAAATATCAAAGAAAACTCAAGTTCAACGAGCAAAAAAACCATCTGAGAACCTTCCTGTTCAGCACGCTTCGAGGATCCAACCGACTTGACCTAAGCTTGGCAGCAAATGCACCCACAAATCATTCCGCTAACTAAACCAAAAACCTATTATATACTTCATAAACAATAATATAAATTTTAAGCCTTTTCTAGTGATATACGACTAAGTTGTAAACCAATAATTATTGGGAATACCTGTTGAGACAGATTTTGACAATAATATAACAAAATATCACCAATTCCCAATTATTCACAGCAATACTCAATGAAAAGCAAAGAAGAAACCAGTTAATTACATCAATCAGGTATAAAAGTTGTAATAACAGGAAAAAAAATCAATAAAAGTTGGAGGTTGAAAGTTAGGGTTTTGCGAGATGGAAGAGAGAGAATTACCGACGGCACCTCCGACAGCACCGCCGACAGCAACACCAGCGCCAACTCTAGCCAAGCAGCTATCTCTAGCCATCTCTTTTTCTCTTCTTCTGCAACGTCTTCTCTCACTAATGCGTAGGTTCAACTGGTTCTAAGGGTTTTAGTTTGTGTTGTTACTTGTTTCTAACACAGGGTTTACTTGCTACCAAAGCCAAATATTTTATAATTACACCTCATAATTAGGGTGATAACAATTTTTTTCCCTAGATATTGTTAGAGGAAGTTTTAATTCTTATTCATCACTTTTTTTTAAGTAAATTTAATTCATCAATAAAAGAGTCATATGACATCTACAATAGAAATCGGGACTAACAAATACATAACAATATTGAACAAATAAAATTCAGAATTTGCAAAATCACGATCGTTGTGTAGTAGATCTAACAATTCCATAACCTCTTCCACATCGCTATTTGATACAGCCTTCAACGAGGAGGTCTTTCGATATGTTGTAGTTTTGCAATAGAATTAAATATGATACCATTTATTGTAATTGTAGATCTGGAATCTGCTTCGACACCGCATAATTTTTCATCAATGATCCAAAATTACGATAATTCATCTAGAAACAAAGAAGTAAACTAAAGTCTCTTCCAAGGAGAAGAGAATGAACCATTTCTTTCAAGGGAGAAACGATCCTCTCTTTAATTGATGAAGTATTATTCAAAGTTTCAAACAAGAACGAACACAAACAAAGCTAAACAACAATGAAAATTAAAATTAAGGTGGGGCTATCCACCGATAAAATCGATGGAAACCCCTTTGAAATTCACTAATTGAGGTTAGGGTTTAGGAGAGGAAGGGAGAGAAGAAAAATAATTCCCATTAATCACTTTGCAACAAAGTTAAACTTATCTCCCTCTATATCGTCTAAGTAGGATAAAACGCGATTATATGGTTATGAGAATGTCATCTTGGAGTCGGATAGTCAAGTGTTGGTGAATCGTCTTTCCAAAGCTAGCTGTGGTTTATTTTTCAAATTTTGATAATGTTTTAGAGGATATTATGTTTCTTTGTTCGTTGTTTAATTCATTAGTGTGGTCTCATGTTAAAAGAGATGGGAATTGTGTAGCCTATCATCTTGCTAAGCTAGTGCCTTTTGGTGTTGAACAAGTATGGGAAACTTCATGAGGTTTCCCCCTATGTACTCTCAGACTTTTTGTCCCTCGATTAATGCACTAGTTGGCTTTTCCTCTCAAAAAAAGAAGGATAAAACGCAATTTTTTTCCTTTTTCGGCAAAACAAATTGCTACTACCAGTAGCGGTCAACTTTAAAAGAAACCGCTACAGGGAGTGGCGGTTTACTTCCCTTATTCGCCACTCTGTGTAGCGGTTTTCTTGTATGATGTTGCTGCCATATTGTAACAGCCCGCTCCAAATAGCAGCTTAATTAAGACCTAATACTGATAATTACGAAGTTAAGTTGCTAATTAAAGGGACTGTTAGGGCGGATTTCCGCACCTTCCCTGCTAGGGAAATTTAGGAAATCTCATAGTATCCAAGCTTATTATGAATATAAGTTATAATAAATTAGTTATTACAATATTTTTTG
This sequence comes from Beta lomatogona, assembly GCA_947646795.1. Lineage (NCBI taxonomy): Eukaryota > Viridiplantae > Streptophyta > Magnoliopsida > Caryophyllales > Amaranthaceae > Beta > Beta lomatogona. The sequence goes on along the minus strand of CANSNZ010000290.1, from coordinate 3,517 downwards.
AGTACATAGATTATAAATTGAAAATACAAGTTTAACCTGCCAAGGAACATTATAAAACAGTTATCTCATAGCAACTGGACTAAACACATTGATCATGACTTCACATTCGCACACATGAGCTAACTCGAACATTCTCTATAATCCCGCAAAAAAGGATGAATCCGCCCCCACCAGACAGGTTCATAGAACAAAACAGGTCAACTTACGCTGGTACACAAGTCCCACCGATTCCAAAATAATAAGGTGGCTGAAATTACGCAATCGTATCTTATACTCAAAGCGTAAACTCGTAATTTACGAGATACTTTTATTCTTATTCAGAAATACGTTAATACTTACTAAGAAATACGTTGGTTCTTTCCTGTAAACTTCCATAGAAATACTTTTGCATATGCTGGAGAAATTTCCAAGAATTATCTCAAGATATTACACATCATTCTCCATATATAAACACAAATAATAATCTTATACTTATCACAAAACATAGCATAACTCCAGGGAAGGAACATGAATGGAGAGGGCTAAGCCACAACTCCTGACTTTTGAGGGACGTCTCCCCACCTTTCTTATTTTCTGCTTGCAAGACTTCTAGGTCATGACCTTACATAACGGAGCAATACCCGCTCTAAACACATAATGAGCAAACTCGCTCTACACATGTTGTTCACTTCCCCTTATAAAACAAAACTTGTCATCATACAAATTAATTTATACTCAACACTTGTACTTAAATACCTATACTCAAATACTTATACTTAAATACTTATACTGAAATACTTATACTTTTATAATTATACTCAAATAACTTACTTAAATACTTATTCATAATCATTATTTCAACCATCATAACAACCTTTAACTTATCAAAAAACTAGTTTTGTAAAACAAGCTTGCTATGTCAAGTTCCACTGTTTTCGGAAAGGTGACTTAAGAATCAGGTTTCGAAAGAATGATGTGATTAGTTGAGGTGGTTGAAGGTTGTGTTATCAAGACATGGCAGTATGCAAAGGGTTTATAGAAGGCCTCTTAAGATATGGAAAGATTATCTCTCACAAGTAAAACATATGTCCATTTTTATGGTTCTTGGTTTGGTGTTAAAGAACAGTGGTTTTTATGCAAAGATCACTTGTAGCTCTTGTGTTTAGCCAAAGTTTTGGTTTACCACTAAATATATGAATAGGGCAGTAGGTGTTCATCATTCAAAAGCATTCTAAGAACCAAAAGAGCAAGGGTTTACTAGCTCGGGAAGCAATTAAGCGAAAAGTCGAGTTTTAAGTGTTGTTTACTTTCCAAACGAAGGTTGTACTTGTCATAAGAGGGAAAATTCGAAACAAAGGTTCATCAATCAATCAAGATATGAAGTTTCCAGAAGTATACCATGAAAGAACAGCAACATTTATGGTATTTAATCAAGGTACAATCAAAGTAGAAGCACGGTTTAATCGGTTTTAGAGGAACTTGACATGTAACGATTTATATCTCGGAAATCATTACCAAAAATTCACATGCAACACATTGAAATCAACTACTTATAACTCATTAATAAATCATTAGGTTTCCAACAAAATACACATTCGAAGCTCCCACAATTTCCACAAAACAAGAGTTATACAAACAAACTAGGAAGTAAGGATTCGAAGGGTGGTTCTTGTGGTACCTTATTCCGATGTTTAGGAATCAAATCTCCTTCAACAAATTTTTGCACTTCTCCAGCAACTCCATAAGACCTTAAATAAAACATTTATAACTTAAAATTAGGCAATTAACCCAAAGTAATAAAGTCTCAATCCTATAAACCTCATAAGTGCTACGTTTAGCCACATCTTACCTTTCTTAATATTCTTTGATGCTATGGATGTGAAACCTTAAAACTATTGATTGCCCAATTTGAAGAACAACTTGAGGAGCCTAGGAAAGCAATTGCATTTAAGATTTGAAGCAAGAATTCAAAGGAAACAAGCTGCCAAAGTGCAGCCACAAACTCGCCTTAAATGGAGTGAGGAAGGAGGAAAGAATGTGATGTGTTTTTGTTGTGTTTTTGTGAAATGAATCTCATGAAATGAATTAGGGGGCTTGGTCACATATATATAGAGAATGGGTAATGTCAAACTCGTGATTTCGGTTTAGTAATGAGGGCAAAATCTTTTTCACAAACTTAAGAACATTCCAGAATTTTCTCGATTTTACTTAATCCTTAACCCTCTCGTAATTAAGCTCTAATCCTTCATTATACTTAAACTAAATCCTTAAAATATTTCTTATAACTTAATAAAGATATTTTGGCTCATTTAGCCCTTAAATCATAATTACAGAGTATCTCAAACACAATACGCTCAAAGTCTCAAAATTTCGTAATAATGCTCAACATTATTAACGTAATTCGTTAATAACTTATCTTAACTCATAATTTGCATTCATAATCACATAATAACATATAATATTTAGATTCATAGACAAACTTCATATAGGGACTATTCACAATTTTCTTATTCCTCAATGATGCAATTGATTAAGTATCGATTAGTATGTTAACGTATCTCGCTTATCTTAATGATATCGTCTTAAAAAAGTGAGGCTATTACACATATCTCTCGTTTTGGAAGCTTGTTAACCGCTATTCAGGGTAGAGGTTTATATCAACAACCACTTCCGACAATGTTGCTTTCCCTATACCGTCGAAATGACAAAGTACATAATTTGCACTAACTCAAACATCCAACAACACCAAATTTGTTTAAACTTCATTTCATCCAAAAATTAATCACCAAAAACTAAATCCAATTTCATCCAAATTCCAATTTTCATCCAACAACACCAAATTCATCCAAACTCCAATTTCATCTAAACATATGACCTTAAACTTTAGGAGGAACAATTTCATAATAATGAAGCCAAATTTAGGAAATGACATAAAAATTTCAACAAAATGTAATACTCCAAATGACATAATATAAAATACTACCTCCGTCTCGTAAAGATCCGAACACTTGTTGCGACACGTAGTTTGAGGTGATAAGTTGTAGTGTAGTTATCAAATGTTATTTTATTTAAAAAGTAGATCCGATAGGAATTGGTGGGGTTTTTTTATTAGAGGAGAGAGAAAGTTATGTAACTTTATAATGATAAAAGATAGAGTGTGGGCCAAAGATGTGTAAAAGAAATAATATATTAATAGTGACCATGCCAAAAATGGAGTGTTCAAACTAATTTGGGACAAACTTAAAAAGGAAAGTGTTTAGACTATTATGGGACTGAGGAGTATAACATAAGTGCCGAGATCAAAGTTATTAAAATCGCGATTCAAATCTTAAAATCTTACGATTTTACGATTCAAAATATGGTAAACGATTATATACATTTCTTTTTGACTAGCGAAAACCTCAGAATTTAAATCATGCTAACCAAGCAAATAATCGATATGTATTGTTAGTTATTGCCAATATAGTGGGTAAACAACTATTTTTTCCAATTTTTAGGGTTTTTAACTTATAATTTTAGCACATTCAATGAAGATTGA